>OZ025270.1:1832032-2022837 GCA_964019165.1 Mastigias papua
GGCCAAAAATGCCTCATTTTCATCACTTTTCAATGTTCAATCAAAATCAATCAATTTCAAATTTGGTCATTTTTCACCAAAATACCAAGGCTATAGCCTTACTTTTTGGCCAAAAATGCCTCATTTTCATCACTTTTCAATGTTCAATCAAAATCAATCAATTTCAAATTTGGTCATTTTTCACCAAAATACCAAGGCTATAGCCTTACTTTTTGGCCAAAAATGCCTCATTTTCATCACTTTTCAATGTTCAATCAAAATCAATCAATTTCAAATTTGGTCATTTTTCACCAAAATACCAAGGCTATAGCCTTACTTTTTGGCCAAAAATGCCTCATTTTCATCACTTTTCAATGTTCAATCAAAATCAATCAATTTCAAATTTGGTCATTTTTCACCAAAATACCAAGGCTATAGCCTTACTTTTTGGCCAAAAATGCCTCATTTTCATCACTTTTCAATGTTCAATCAAAATCAATCAATTTCAAATTTGGTCATTTTTCACCAAAATACCAAGGCTATAGCCTTACTTTTTGGCCAAAAATGCCTCATTTTCATCACTTTTCAATGTTCAATCAAAATCAATCAATTTCAAATTTGGTCATTTTTCACCAAAATACCAAGGCTATAGCCTTACTTTTTGGCCAAAAATGCCTCATTTTCATCACTTTTCAATGTTCAATCAAAATCAATCAATTTCAAATTTGGTCATTTTTCACCAAAATACCAAGGCTATAGCCTTACTTTTTGGCCAAAAATGCCTCATTTTCTCATCACTTTTCAATGTTCAATCAAAATCAATCAATTTCAAATTTGGTCATTTTTCACCAAAATACCAAGGCTATAGCCTTACTTTTTGGCCAAAAATGCCTCATTTTCATCACTTTTCAATGTTCAATCAAAATCAATCAATTTCAAATTTGGTCATTTTTCACCAAAATACCAAGGCTATAGCCTTACTTTTTGGCCAAAAATGCCTCATTTTCATCACTTTTCAATGTTCAATCAAAATCAATCAATTTCAAATTTGGTCATTTTCACCAAAATACCAAGGCTATAGCCTTACTTTTTGGCCAAAAATGCCTCATTTTCATCACTTTTCAATGTTCAATCAAAATCATCAATTTCAAATTTGGTCATTTTTCACCAAAATACCAAGGCTATAGCCTTACTTTTTGGCCAAAAATGCCTCATTTTCATCACTTTTCAATGTTCAATCAAAATCAATCAATTTCAAATTTGGTCATTTTTCACCAAAATACCAAGGCTATAGCCTTACTTTTTGGCCAAAAATGCCTCATTTTCATCACTTTTCAATGTTCAATCAAAATCAATCAATTTCAAATTTGGTCATTTTTCACCAAAATACCAAGGCTATAGCCTTACTTTTTGGCCAAAAATGCCTCATTTTCATCACTTTTCAATGTTCAATCAAAATCAATCAATTTCAAATTTGGTCATTTTTCACCAAAATACCAAGGCTATAGCCTTACTTTTTGGCCAAAAATGCCTCATTTTCATCACTTTTCAATGTTCAATCAAAATCAATCAATTTCAAATTTGGTCATTTTTCACCAAAATACCAAGGCTATAGCCTTACTTTTTGGCCAAAAATGCCTCATTTTCATCACTTTTCAATGTTCAATCAAAATCAATCAATTTCAAATTTGGTCATTTTTCACCAAAATACCAAGGCTATAGCCTTACTTTTTGGCCAAAAATGCCTCATTTTCATCACTTTTCAATGTTCAATCAAAATCAATCAATTTCAAATTTGGTCATTTTTCACCAAAATACCAAGGCTATAGCCTTACTTTTTGGCCAAAAATGCCTCATTTTCATCACTTTTCAATGTTCAATCAAAATCAATCAATTTCAAATTTGGTCATTTTTCACCAAAATACCAAGGCTATAGCCTTACTTTTTGGCCAAAAATGCCTCATTTTCATCACTTTTCAATGTTCAATCAAAATCAATCAATTTCAAATTTGGTCATTTTTCACCAAAATACCAAGGCTATAGCCTTACTTTTTGGCCAAAAATGCCTCATTTTCATCACTTTTCAATGTTCAATCAAAATCAATCAATTTCAAATTTGGTCATTTTTCACCAAAATACCAAGGCTATAGCCTTACTTTTTGGCCAAAAATGCCTCATTTTCATCACTTTTCAATGTTCAATCAAAATCAATCAATTTCAAATTTGGTCATTTTTCACCAAAATACCAAGGCTATAGCCTTACTTTTTGGCCAAAAATGCCTCATTTTCATCACTTTTCAATGTTCAATCAAAATCAATCAATTTCAAATTTGGTCATTTTTCACCAAAATACCAAGGCTATAGCCTTACTTTTTGGCCAAAAATGCCTCATTTTCATCACTTTTCAATGTTCAATCAAAATCAATCAATTTCAAATTTGGTCATTTTTCACCAAAATACCAAGGCTATAGCCTTACTTTTTGGCCAAAAATGCCTCATTTTCATCACTTTTCAATGTTCAATCAAAATCAATCAATTTCAAATTTGGTCATTTTTCACCAAAATACCAAGGCTATAGCCTTACTTTTTGGCCAAAAATGCCTCATTTTCATCACTTTTCAATGTTCAATCAAAATCAATCAATTTCAAATTTGGTCATTTTTCACCAAAATACCAAGGCTATAGCCTTACTTTTTGGCCAAAAATGCCTCATTTTCATCACTTTTCAATGTTCAATCAAAATCAATCAATTTCAAATTTGGTCATTTTTCACCAAAATACCAAGGCTATAGCCTTACTTTTTGGCCAAAAATGCCTCATTTTCATCACTTTTCAATGTTCAATCAAAATCAATCAATTTCAAATTTGGTCATTTTTCACCAAAATACCAAGGCTATAGCCTTACTTTTTGGCCAAAAATGCCTCATTTTCATCACTTTTCAATGTTCAATCAAAATCAATCAATTTCAAATTTGGTCATTTTTCACCAAAATACCAAGGCTATAGCCTTACTTTTTGGCCAAAAATGCCTCATTTTCATCACTTTTCAATGTTCAATCAAAATCAATCAATTTCAAATTTGGTCATTTTTCACCAAAATACCAAGGCTATAGCCTTACTTTTTGGCCAAAAATGCCTCATTTTCATCACTTTTCAATGTTCAATCAAAATCAATCAATTTCAAATTTGGTCATTTTTCACCAAAATACCAAGGCTATAGCCTTACTTTTTGGCCAAAAATGCCTCATTTTCATCACTTTTCAATGTTCAATCAAAATCAATCAATTTCAAATTTGGTCATTTTTCACCAAAATACCAAGGCTATAGCCTTACTTTTTGGCCAAAAATGCCTCATTTTCATCACTTTTCAATGTTCAATCAAAATCAATCAATTTCAAATTTGGTCATTTTTCACCAAAATACCAAGGCTATAGCCTTACTTTTTGGCCAAAAATGCCTCATTTTCATCACTTTTCAATGTTCAATCAAAATCAATCAATTTCAAATTTGGTCATTTTTCACCAAAATACCAAGGCTATAGCCTTACTTTTTGGCCAAAAATGCCTCATTTTCATCACTTTTCAATGTTCAATCAAAATCAATCAATTTCAAATTTGGTCATTTTTCACCAAAATACCAAGGCTATAGCCTTACTTTTTGGCCAAAAATGCCTCATTTTCATCACTTTTCAATGTTCAATCAAAATCAATCAATTTCAAATTTGGTCATTTTTCACCAAAATACCAAGGCTA
Source organism: Mastigias papua (assembly GCA_964019165.1). Lineage (NCBI taxonomy): Eukaryota > Metazoa > Cnidaria > Scyphozoa > Rhizostomeae > Mastigiidae > Mastigias > Mastigias papua. The sequence continues at coordinate 1,835,764 of OZ025270.1, forward strand.
TAGCCTTACTTTTTGGCCAAAAATGCCTCATTTTCATCACTTTTCAATGTTCAATCAAAATCAATCAATTTCAAATTTGGTCATTTTTCACCAAAATACCAAGGCTATAGCCTTACTTTTTGGCCAAAAATGCCTCATTTTCATCACTTTTCAATGTTCAATCAAAATCAATCAATTTCAAATTTGGTCATTTTTCACCAAAATACCAAGGCTATAGCCTTACTTTTTGGCCAAAAATGCCTCATTTTCATCACTTTTCAATGTTCAATCAAAATCAATCAATTTCAAATTTGGTCATTTTTCACCAAAATACCAAGGCTATAGCCTTACTTTTTGGCCAAAAATGCCTCATTTTCATCACTTTTCAATGTTCAATCAAAATCAATCAATTTCAAATTTGGTCATTTTTCACCAAAATACCAAGGCTATAGCCTTACTTTTTGGCCAAAAATGCCTCATTTTCATCACTTTTCAATGTTCAATCAAAATCAATCAATTTCAAATTTGGTCATTTTTCACCAAAATACCAAGGCTATAGCCTTACTTTTTGGCCAAAAATGCCTCATTTTCATCACTTTTCAATGTTCAATCAAAATCAATCAATTTCAAATTTGGTCATTTTTCACCAAAATACCAAGGCTATAGCCTTACTTTTTGGCCAAAAATGCCTCATTTTCATCACTTTTCAATGTTCAATCAAAATCAATCAATTTCAAATTTGGTCATTTTTCACCAAAATACCAAGGCTATAGCCTTACTTTTTGGCCAAAAATGCCTCATTTTCATCACTTTTCAATGTTCAATCAAAATCAATCAATTTCAAATTTGGTCATTTTTCACCAAAATACCAAGGCTATAGCCTTACTTTTTGGCCAAAAATGCCTCATTTTCATCACTTTTCAATGTTCAATCAAAATCAATCAATTTCAAATTTGGTCATTTTTCACCAAAATACCAAGGCTATAGCCTTACTTTTTGGCCAAAAATGCCTCATTTTCATCACTTTTCAATGTTCAATCAAAATCAATCAATTTCAAATTTGGTCATTTTTCACCAAAATACCAAGGCTATAGCCTTACTTTTTGGCCAAAAATGCCTCATTTTCATCACTTTTCAATGTTCAATCAAAATCAATCAATTTCAAATTTGGTCATTTTTCACCAAAATACCAAGGCTATAGCCTTACTTTTTGGCCAAAAATGCCTCATTTTCATCACTTTTCAATGTTCAATCAAAATCAATCAATTTCAAATTTGGTCATTTTTCACCAAAATACCAAGGCTATAGCCTTACTTTTTGGCCAAAAATGCCTCATTTTCATCACTTTTCAATGTTCAATCAAAATCAATCAATTTCAAATTTGGTCATTTTTCACCAAAATACCAAGGCTATAGCCTTACTTTTTGGCCAAAAATGCCTCATTTTCATCACTTTTCAATGTTCAATCAAAATCAATCAATTTCAAATTTGGTCATTTTTCACCAAAATACCAAGGCTATAGCCTTACTTTTTGGCCAAAAATGCCTCATTTTCATCACTTTTCAATGTTCAATCAAAATCAATCAATTTCAAATTTGGTCATTTTTCACCAAAATACCAAGGCTATAGCCTTACTTTTTGGCCAAAAATGCCTCATTTTCATCACTTTTCAATGTTCAATCAAAATCAATCAATTTCAAATTTGGTCATTTTTCACCAAAATACCAAGGCTATAGCCTTACTTTTTGGCCAAAAATGCCTCATTTTCATCACTTTTCAATGTTCAATCAAAATCAATCAATTTCAAATTTGGTCATTTTTCACCAAAATACCAAGGCTATAGCCTTACTTTTTGGCCAAAAATGCCTCATTTTCATCACTTTTCAATGTTCAATCAAAATCAATCAATTTCAAATTTGGTCATTTTTCACCAAAATACCAAGGCTATAGCCTTACTTTTTGGCCAAAAATGCCTCATTTTCATCACTTTTCAATGTTCAATCAAAATCAATCAATTTCAAATTTGGTCATTTTTCACCAAAATACCAAGGCTATAGCCTTACTTTTTGGCCAAAAATGCCTCATTTTCATCACTTTTCAATGTTCAATCAAAATCAATCAATTTCAAATTTGGTCATTTTTCACCAAAATACCAAGGCTATAGCCTTACTTTTTGGCCAAAAATGCCTCATTTTCATCACTTTTCAATGTTCAATCAAAATCAATCAATTTCAAATTTGGTCATTTTTCACCAAAATACCAAGGCTATAGCCTTACTTTTTGGCCAAAAATGCCTCATTTTCATCACTTTTCAATGTTCAATCAAAATCAATCAATTTCAAATTTGGTCATTTTTCACCAAAATACCAAGGCTATAGCCTTACTTTTTGGCCAAAAATGCCTCATTTTCATCACTTTTCAATGTTCAATCAAAATCAATCAATTTCAAATTTGGTCATTTTTCACCAAAATACCAAGGCTATAGCCTTACTTTTTGGCCAAAAATGCCTCATTTTCATCACTTTTCAATGTTCAATCAAAATCAATCAATTTCAAATTTGGTCATTTTTCACCAAAATACCAAGGCTATAGCCTTACTTTTTGGCCAAAAATGCCTCATTTTCATCACTTTTCAATGTTCAATCAAAATCAATCAATTTCAAATTTGGTCATTTTTCACCAAAATACCAAGGCTATAGCCTTACTTTTTGGCCAAAAATGCCTCATTTTCATCACTTTTCAATGTTCAATCAAAATCAATCAATTTCAAATTTGGTCATTTTTCACCAAAATACCAAGGCTATAGCCTTACTTTTTGGCCAAAAATGCCTCATTTTCATCACTTTTCAATGTTCAATCAAAATCAATCAATTTCAAATTTGGTCATTTTTCACCAAAATACCAAGGCTATAGCCTTACTTTTTGGCCAAAAATGCCTCATTTTCATCACTTTTCAATGTTCAATCAAAATCAATCAATTTCAAATTTGGTCATTTTTCACCAAAATACCAAGGCTATAGCCTTACTTTTTGGCCAAAAATGCCTCATTTTCATCACTTTTCAATGTTCAATCAAAATCAATCAATTTCAAATTTGGTCATTTTTCACCAAAATACCAAGGCTATAGCCTTACTTTTTGGCCAAAAATGCCTCATTTTCATCACTTTTCAATGTTCAATCAAAATCAATCAATTTCAAATTTGGTCATTTTTCACCAAAATACCAAGGCTATAGCCTTACTTTTTGGCCAAAAATGCCTCATTTTCATCACTTTTCAATGTTCAATCAAAATCAATCAATTTCAAATTTGGTCATTTTTCACCAAAATACCAAGGCTATAGCCTTACTTTTTGGCCAAAAATGCCTCATTTTCATCACTTTTCAATGTTCAATCAAAATCAATCAATTTCAAATTTGGTCATTTTTCACCAAAATACCAAGGCTATAGCCTTACTTTTTGGCCAAAAATGCCTCATTTTCATCACTTTTCAATGTTCAATCAAAATCAATCAATTTCAAATTTGGTCATTTTTCACCAAAATACCAAGGCTATAGCCTTACTTTTTGGCCAAAAATGCCTCATTTTCATCACTTTTCAATGTTCAATCAAAATCAATCAATTTCAAATTTGGTCATTTTTCACCAAAATACCAAGGCTATAGCCTTACTTTTTGGCCAAAAATGCCTCATTTTCATCACTTTTCAATGTTCAATCAAAATCAATCAATTTCAAATTTGGTCATTTTTCACCAAAATACCAAGGCTATAGCCTTACTTTTTGGCCAAAAATGCCTCATTTTCATCACTTTTCAATGTTCAATCAAAATCAATCAATTTCAAATTTGGTCATTTTTCACCAAAATACCAAGGCTATAGCCTTACTTTTTGGCCAAAAATGCCTCATTTTCATCACTTTTCAATGTTCAATCAAAATCAATCAATTTCAAATTTGGTCATTTTTCACCAAAATACCAAGGCTATAGCCTTACTTTTTGGCCAAAAATGCCTCATTTTCATCACTTTTCAATGTTCAATCAAAATCAATCAATTTCAAATTTGGTCATTTTTCACCAAAATACCAAGGCTATAGCCTTACTTTTTGGCCAAAAATGCCTCATTTTCATCACTTTTCAATGTTCAATCAAAATCAATCAATTTCAAATTTGGTCATTTTTCACCAAAATACCAAGGCTATAGCCTTACTTTTTGGCCAAAAATGCCTCATTTTCATCACTTTTCAATGTTCAATCAAAATCAATCAATTTCAAATTTGGTCATTTTTCACCAAAATACCAAGGCTATAGCCTTACTTTTTGGCCAAAAATGCCTCATTTTCATCACTTTTCAATGTTCAATCAAAATCAATCAATTTCAAATTTGGTCATTTTTCACCAAAATACCAAGGCTATAGCCTTACTTTTTGGCCAAAAATGCCTCATTTTCATCACTTTTCAATGTTCAATCAAAATCAATCAATTTCAAATTTGGTCATTTTTCACCAAAATACCAAGGCTATAGCCTTACTTTTTGGCCAAAAATGCCTCATTTTCATCACTTTTCAATGTTCAATCAAAATCAATCAATTTCAAATTTGGTCATTTTTCACCAAAATACCAAGGCTATAGCCTTACTTTTTGGCCAAAAATGCCTCATTTTCATCACTTTTCAATGTTCAATCAAAATCAATCAATTTCAAATTTGGTCATTTTTCACCAAAATACCAAGGCTATAGCCTTACTTTTTGGCCAAAAATGCCTCATTTTCATCACTTTTCAATGTTCAATCAAAATCAATCAATTTCAAATTTGGTCATTTTTCACCAAAATACCAAGGCTATAGCCTTACTTTTTGGCCAAAAATGCCTCATTTTCATCACTTTTCAATGTTCAATCAAAATCAATCAATTTCAAATTTGGTCATTTTTCACCAAAATACCAAGGCTATAGCCTTACTTTTTGGCCAAAAATGCCTCATTTTCATCACTTTTCAATGTTCAATCAAAATCAATCAATTTCAAATTTGGTCATTTTTCACCAAAATACCAAGGCTATAGCCTTACTTTTTGGCCAAAAATGCCTCATTTTCATCACTTTTCAATGTTCAATCAAAATCAATCAATTTCAAATTTGGTCATTTTTCACCAAAATACCAAGGCTATAGCCTTACTTTTTGGCCAAAAATGCCTCATTTTCATCACTTTTCAATGTTCAATCAAAATCAATCAATTTCAAATTTGGTCATTTTTCACCAAAATACCAAGGCTATAGCCTTACTTTTTGGCCAAAACTGGCTGGTGGTGAATAGTTGTCAGTGTTATCTCGTTGGATGCTAAATGGTGGACTGAAGGGGGTCAGTTGGTGCGCAGGCGTGTAGTGAGAGAGGGGTCAAGAGAAGGTGATCGCGTGGGTACAGGAAGAGAGCGTGGGCTAGGATAGCAAAGAACGTATTCAGAGTGAAGGAGTACTCACCTGTTTGGACGAAGTCTACAATAGTGTGATTTGGAAGAAAAGTGTATCGAGAAAATTGGTCCTACACATTATTTGTTGTATTAGGAAAATATAACGAAACGGTTCACTTTAAATCTTCTTACTTACAAACTATTTGGGATAGTCGGACAGGCAGTAATAAATGAATGGGGATCGTTTGTGTAAGCGATACTTTAAAAATTCCCGGTGGAAGTACGGGTGGTCAGATGGGTAAAATATGCTCGTAAAAAGAGTGGTCTCTAGCGATGGTATATGTGCGTTCGATTGGGTCAAGGTGTTTGTTATTTTTAATGCCATGTTCTAAATTGAATGAACCCACTATCTGAGTAAAATGCCAAGGCAATAACTTATCTATTGAGCCAACATTTTCCAATGTTAAAAGTGCCTGATTTTCATGAAAAACAAAAGGCAATAACCGACCAATGTTGAACTTGTTGATTTTTATGAAATACCTACGGCAACAACAGCAACTTACTGGACTATGGTGTCAAGTGACAAGCGAAAACGGGAATGGTGCCAGAAGAGTCAAGCAAGAGGGATGTAATCAACTGTTTTATTCTGTTACTAACTGGAATACTCATCTGAATTTTAGAATAGGCCACTGTCGTACATGCAATGTTTTTGTCCCTAAAACTTGCTACACACAGTTAAACGTCACTGTACGTCTCTAGAATAACTACAGTTCTGAATAATAATGAACAGCTTTTGCAAATGTGCTTTAGATACAAAGATATTCAGTAGTAGTCAATGAACCTTGTATTGTCGTATGAATAACAACTTCTGTCATTCGTTGACGATTTAAAAACTCAGAAAATAGAAAACTGATTTACATAACAATATTTAGAAACTTCTGCTAAAAGAACATGGAGTTATGGTTCGAAGGCCTCTTTCAAATCTGAAATTAAATAAACATAAATACACAATAAATAAAAACAGGATAAATATGAAAGTATAAATAAAAGCTAAAGATCTACAAATCAATTGTAAAGCCAGTGCTAACATACAATTTTGCAACACTAGCACTCACAAAAAATGAAAGTAAAGAGCTAGACTGCACCCATCGAAAACAGCTTCGCCAAGTATGGAATGATAAGAGACTAAACAAAAAGCAACTATACGAAAAGAGCAGAGAAAAACCCCTGAGCGCTGAAACGAAGGAAGCAAGATGGAGAACATTCGGTCACATCTTGCGACTACCAACAAACACGCCATGTCAACAGTCGATGGACTATTACTTCGAATATCCACCTAATGAGAAGAAATTCCGTGGAAGAAAGAGAATCACCCTGCCTGTATTGCTGGAAAACGACATCATAGAAGCAGCAAAATGCCATCAACAGTTGCAAATAAGTCAGTTTAAGACAAGAGAACATCTTAACATCTTGAGACACTCGCCAATGATCGCAATGGATGGAAAAACTTGACCAATTCAATTTGTAGTGTCGCGCAAGGTGAACAATGATACAGTTGTGAGCCGAATGCGCAGCGAGAGAGAGAAATAAATAAATGTTCGATTCTGTAGGTTGGGAGAGCTTGTTAAGGGAATCACTTACACGGAACCGTAGACACTGTAAATGAACTCCTTTTCTCTCCAACGTTATCTCCTTTACTCATTTTTTTAATAAGAAACTAGAGCAACAAAGGCCAAAAGTCTAAGAAACCATAGGGCTATATTGCCCATCGTAGATTCATTAAACAATCTAGACGGTCAATAAGTCAACACAAGCAACTTATACACTTATATCTCTCTGTCCCCTGATACTTCTATGTGGGTCTATCGTTTTAGTTTCTACATTTATCTACAGGTTCGGGCCTAACTTCAATATTTGACAATTATGTCCGAACTTCTTGTACATTTGCTAGCGTCAAAATCTACACATAAATTCAAGAGACTGATAAGAAAATTTTTAGTTGAAAAAATCTAAGGAACTTTGCTACCCTTGCAAATAAGTTGAAAAAAAATGAGTATTGTGCTGCAAACAAGCAATCACATGGCTGCTGGTGGGTGGTGAGCAAGCAACTAATTTCTGAGTGTAGTCAGCATAGTATCGATAAAAAGAATTTTTTACCATTTCACCTTAAAAGAATTTTTTACCTTTTTTGGAAGTAGTGTCACATTTCCAAGTGCCATTGTTGCATTCACTAAAAAATAAACAAGCAAACATATAATAACTCAACGATGCTATGTAAGGTTAAAAAGGTATTACTCTACTAACGAAAAAAGAAGACAGTGAGGTCCTCTTCCACTAAGCTGGGATCACTCATGAAGGCTTGTCTCTCTTCTGGTGTAGGCCCCGCTATAAGAACGTCATCTCCACGAGTGCTTCACTAGGAATGCTATAACTGATCCTTATTGCCAATACTCAAGTATGCTCTACAACTTTCATATTTCAATAATCCCTCTAAAGCAGGGATTCCCAACCAGAAAAGGACGTCTTCGCCATTTGGCGGCGCGTGACATCATTCCACTGGGTGCGAGAAACGGCCGTCTTAACGGCAAAAGCTTCATCTACTTATTACAGTCCAGCCACCTTGAGCAAAATATCTGTTTTAAGGGGTGCGAAGTCAGACTAACACCTTTTATGCAGAACTAGATATTCATAAATCTTAAAATCACTAAAAAGAAGCTGCTTCTGCATTTAATGCAATAAACAATGTTCTCTGTGTAGGGAAGATCTGATACAGATTTAAGGCGCAACATACCAAATTGCCAGCTCGTCTTCTGTTAGGATTTTCTCACCCTGTAAGTGGTACAAAAAGCCATTTCTGCATTCTATGAGGAGAAAACGGAATGTATAAATGATGATTATCGATAGAAAAGCATGGATAGACCAGCATCAAAACTGAGAGCCAAAAACCTGAATTGCATTTTGACAACAAGTTACGAACAAAGCTCGACTGAACTTATACTAACTTTGCACTTCAAAACAAACCTGGAAATTTGACGGTGGAAATTCAGTCAAACTTTATTCCTAACGCAGTGTCAAAATGCAATTCAGTAATGTGTTCCATTGATCCATATCTCATCTGCGAAGAGGAAGTAGGTCTCTCTCACTTGTTGCAAATTTTCAAATTACTGTATCAAGTAGCACTGACTGGCTGCATCATTTAATACTCTGGGAAGCAACAAGAGTTAGCTCGCAAGTAAGACTTTCTTGAAAACAAGCATCTCGAAACTTTCACAGAATTAGGCCTAAAATATCAAACGGTGACTAAAAGCAAAAGCTCAGACTAATGGAACTCTACAGCAACAGTACCTTCCACTATGGTATTATGTAGAAAACTTAAACGCAAAGTAAACATATTGGGGGAGAAGGCTACAATTAAGCCTCAAAAGCGTATTGCAAGTAAAATAAGAGCAAGGATTCAAACTAGTATGAACATTACGCACATGCAAAGTAAAAAATGTTAATGAGTGGTGCGGTTGCTGATTTCAAGTCTTCCAGTCAATGCTATTCCAAACTTTAGAATTTATTTGAAAAACAGACGTGCCATATCATACTTACTTTTAGCCTTACATCGGGGACAGCATTCGCCAGGTAGCTTAACCAACTGTTCACAATTCCATTCACTATACTCACACTTTGGCCCTTTGCATATGTAACCGTTTATTGAAGAACATTCACAAGTGCTGCAGCTGGTTTTCCACGTTGTCCCAAATGTAGCAGAACTGCCGTCTGGCTTTATGCATCCTTTAGGTTCTTCTACTTTCTTTGGGGGTACTATAAGAAAGATAATCAATCAATCGTGCAAAGATATTAGTCTTAATAATATTATCACAATAATACCTATTGTACACAAAGTCTATTACACATTACAAATATAATGCAAATAATTTATATATATATATATATATATATATATATATATATATATATATATATATATATATATATTTATATATATATATATATATATATATATATATATATATATATATATATATATATATATACATACATACATACATACATACATACATACATACATGCATGCATACATACATACATACATACATACATACATACATACATACATATATACCTATTTATTCATTTATTCATATTTATGTCTGAAATGAAGTTTGACAACACGGCCCCATCACTATTCAAACATGGCAGAGTGCATAGCTACAAGAATGTACATCAAGCCAATTAAAGTGACATCAATGGACTGAAAACAATGCCATCAAATTAAAAGTTCATATTCTGAAGTGTAAAAATATAGACAGCTAAGTTGATGAAGATACCGGGTTGATTTACAGTATATCACTGGAATAAAAACTTCCATAATTGCTTGAAGAATTCCAACTGAAACCTTCTAATTTCTATAGAACCCCATGCAAAGTAAAAATTAGAATCGAGCTGAAATAACGAGCTGGCCAATTGAAATAACTCTCACCAAAGACGGGAACAAATCTAAAAAGCTCCCCTATGATTCACTTACCTATATCATCAATACAAACTGGTTTACATTTTCCATTCCAACGTTGTGGGAATTTACATCTTTGTGATACTTTGCTTGGATCAACACACACGGTACCGCTTTTTGTGCACTCACAAACGCGACAGTCGTCTTCTTGCCATCTTTCCTTGTAAGCAACACGTGCCCGGCCATTTCTTGACATACAAATATGGTCCTCCGGACAAACTGGGCAACAGCGTCCCTTAATTTTCATAGCTTCTCCAGTTGTGCAAAATGGCAAAGCACACATCGGGGTCGAGCACACAGGGTAACCATCACGGATACAAGTACAATGCATACAGTCATCTTCACCAAACCACTCGTCTCCAACATTGTATGTTTTGTTCTTCTCATAGTCGATACACTTTTTCTCCTGTGGGACACGCGGCAAAGGCTTCCGAGGAATTACAGGTTCTGGTTTCTTCTTTTCTTTATTTTTTGAAGCAGAATCATCTCTCTGTTGTATAGGCTTAGGTATTTTTATTTCACCAATTGATGGAAAATTCTTACCGCTGTCGGGCTTTGCTTCCTTCTTTACATTTTTGCAAGTGGATCCCCTACCTTACAAATTAAAAGAGCATGATTAACGCTTCAACTTTGCATCTAAATAATCCTTTTAAAGCTACCATGAAATGAATTTTCATACTAAGATCCTATCAAAGACTTTCTATCCCAAGTTTGCCGTACAAATTTAAATAAAAGTAGACTATCTCAACTGAATCTGCAACAAATGAAATGAAGCGCAAGGAGAAGCCAAAGGAAACAAATGTGAAGGAGCATATCATCTAATACCAAAAACAACAATGAAAAATACGAAACTTACAATAGTAAACAGCAATAATATCCCTCGTGTATAAGTTTTCCTCGGGCTGTATTGGAACTTTGACGTTCGCTTTGGAGAGGAAATCATAATTTCTAAGCCATGATGACGAATTCTCGCTCGGACACCATCCAATATTTAGGACAGCACTTATACTGAAGTCAAGTTTCATGTCAACCGGCTTCTTCGTTTCCAACGAATATTTGTATTGCTTTTTCATATCCAGACCTGATACATCAATTTGTTTCTTTTCATACAAAACAGATTCAACATCTTGGAAGGATACATCTTCGAAAAATATGTTTAGACATGACGGTGAAGGAAGTTTTCCAGGAGTCTTGTCAAAGTCCACATTTCCTGTTATGGTGATGCTCTCGTTTCCTAGAAAAGAAATAGCAAAGTCCAATTAAAAGTCAAATACTAATCGAGGAGGGAAAGCTGCATATATAAAGAAGTAAAGTTATTTCTGCGTCAAAATCGAGGCTTTCGGCGAAAGTTCTTACGATAGTATAACAAGTCCGTTCAAAAATCTATGAGGGGTTATAAAAATAGCTGCAAGATATCCATTTAAACATCAAATAATGAGAAGTCAAATGCATGAATGTCAGCTGTTGCAAGGGCATTTGTTTTAGATTGTCTACAACAGCATCGGCTGACCGCAAGAGACCTGCGTTAGATTACGGTGTTCTGTAATTGCCTGCGGCGGTTGCGGCTAGGATTTGTTTCGATGCAATGGGAAAGCATGTGACTGGTTTCGATGATCTAGACACAGGGTGCAACGTCAAATGAAGATGGCGGAAACTGAGAGAAGGTTTTTGCACGGATATGAACTAAAACAGAGCACAGCAGTATGCATGTAGAAGCTGCTAAACAATTGAGTAAATGACGAGAGGTTATCACTACTGACCAACGACTGGCTTTCTGTTATGAGAATACGGCACTTTCGTCTCTACAATATAAAGACAATACTAATGAATGATCTTCAAGGTGGAAAAATCTGGCTGCCACCATTAAGTCTAATTGTTCACTAATTTGTGTATATATCATGACACTGGCGATCATCGAACTGCAGCAGGAAATAAGTAAATTATTGGAAAATAACTGGCAATTAACTGTTAGTTGCAATTTGCTCGTGACACTGGGAAAGGTTTAAACAGGAACACCACACTTCATCGTCGGTAACAAACCTGATACCAAATATAACGTAAAATGTATGATGATTGAGATTTAGATTAAAATGTGATTTTGGCTGTAACAGTTTGGCAGCAACGACCTATGAGATGACAGAACAAAGCAAAGCATATAAAATGCATTAAAAGTAATTAAACACCTATTCTTGAAAAATCTTAAATAGTTTCTACTTATAAAAACAGTCCTGAAGCAACAAACCTGTTTCCATTTTCTCGATACTCTTCAAGGTATCTAAGAAAAAGCAACAAAAGTTAAGTTCTGTTGGGTCACATCATTAGTAACAACTATCATCACCTCTGCAAGCCTATTTGTTTTTTAGTGTAATAATACCGAATGCAAGAAATCCACAATAAGAAAAAACCACTTAACATTTTAAATTCAACCAATAGATGGTACGTTACAGAGGGTTTATGGTTAGTTCACTACATCCTAGGCCTGAAAAGTACTAAGTCCATTTTTCTGCACTATTGTCAGACCAGGAGAATGTTACCATTTTGTTGTGGATACTCGAGTCTCACAGAGAGACCTATTGATAAAACTATAATACGCCATACATACTGGTGTGGTAAAACAGGTGAGGAGACTTTCAGGTTTTATTGGACATACAACTTCCATGACACACAACATCAATGACCCAAACACAACATTGAATGACACAAACACAACATTGAATGCATGAATGCATACAAAATCAAGCAGCTTGGGATGTGCTCAATTGCATATAATATTCCCCATTGACGTAAATGGCTAATAAGCACATACGTGTCTTCATGTCATGCATTTTAACTGGTTGCGCATCTTGTTGCCTCGATTTTTCCACCTCTGCATCCAACACACGTTTACTACCATCTTCCACTTTTCCTTAAGACAGAGATACCGTTATATCTCTAGTTGACCAATGACTTGCTAAGAATACTACCTAATATTACAAGTAATGCTGTTCAGTGCACTCCTTAGGTTCAAAGTTTAGCGATAATCTACAAAGGTAAAGGTTAGTCCCATATACGAATGATATCTACGGCACGGAAATATATGGAACTAAATTCTACAACACTGTCTTCCATCTAACCAACAAGTAATCTTCTACTTTTTGTACCGTACCCGTATTCATATGGAAACTATTATCTACTGCATAGCTGAAAATATCTACCAGACATCTCTACTATGTCTGACTGTGCATGGACATTGCAAAAAAAGATTTACTACAATGTATAATACGCCTATGCATAATTCGCTTAATACAACTACTGGCCATTAAATGAACATTGGATACAAGCTTATCTTAACGTAAAGGTAAACTTACCGTTAATTAAAACAGGTAGCTAAACCGAAAGACCATTCAAGTCAAACACTATGTCTTATAAAACTGGACAGCCATTTCGTACATACAAGATCAGCCTGCTATGCCTGTGGGATTCGACTACCCTCAAAAAGGTATGATGATATAAATCTGTCCATGTGTGTGAATATGCAATAGGCTACACGTTAAGATTCCCATTACGAGATTGTCTACATAAAAAGAGGCGATAAGAAATATTACTGATAACTCTAGCGCCCCTTTCTTCATAAATTTACGTTTACGATTAATTTGCAATCAACCGGTGATGGATGAAAAACAAGATACAGAAATATAATAATGTTGTTAAGTAGAAGCAACAGGGTTTGGAAGAAATGAAAAGTGAAAGTGCGAGAAAATAACCGACCCGAGCGGGATTCGAACTCGCGACCCCTGACTTTGTACGTCGGTGCTCTACCAACTCAGTTGGTAGAGCACCGACGTACAAAGTCAGGGGTCGCGAGTTCGAATCCCGCTCGGGTCGGTTATTTTCTCGCACTTTCACTTTTCATAATAATGTTGTCTGTGAAAAGGTCTTTTTAGCAGACTAAACTGGGCAAATAATAACGTTGTATTTAAGTGCTCTATTAAATCACAAAAAATTACAGTGCAGATATGAAAACAGAAAAAACTCCGTGATGCTTTGCAAAACTTAAAGATTACATGAACTAACACAGACGAGAAAAAACATTTTTACTTAAAAAATATCGATATATAACGTCACTTTCTGAGATTCTTACTTTAAGTACAAATATTCACTTTAGAAGCCTAATTCGTGAGATCCAATAATAATACTGACTGATTTTAGGCCAATTTTTTTAGGCAATACTTATATGAAGTGCTAATAGTTACATAAAACGAAAGATGGAGAAACAAATCCAAACAGTTCAACCTTGTGGACAGATTCACCAACTTGATATACAACATGGCAAAAACAGATGGCGCTCTTTAAGATCTAGTCTTTCCTGCCGCAGTAATGCATAGGCCAATGAAAACAGATTGATATCATAGTAGCCCAATCTATCATCAAATGACAACGCTCCATTTTGACTATAAACAGAGACGTAAAACTGGGGAGGCATTGGAGGAGGAATGGGAGCATTGGGCGATGCATGGGGGATGTACGGGGGGGACATAGGGGAACATGTCCTCCATTTGCTGAATATGTTGAAGAAATCCTCTTAATGTATACCTTTCATCTAGAGAAAAGAACTTGAACAAGACCCCAGCAAAATCACAGGACGCCCTCTACGTTTGTTTGAATTACTTCAAGCCTTCTTGCACCCTTTATTATGATACCTAGACCTTTCCTGGTCTCCTCTGTTTGCAGTAAATAGATAAGTACAAAATGGAATCCTGGTTTGTTTGGGTGTGGTTCCTAAAATTTAGGGTGTAGTATAAATGCTCTCCAACTCTTGTGCTCCTCCACCTTCCAAATGTTTCCTTCGTCTCTCATTAAAAAACACGTTCGGTTGCTTTTTCTAATAGGTATCCCCATTTCAGAGGAAGGTCCTAAAATACACTATTCAACAGAAACAACAACAACTGTTGAGCTACAGCCGGCGAGCAGTAATGCTAATAAATTAGGAAACGTTAATTGCAACATCAACAACATGATGAATGCAAAGTATTCTTCCAAGGAAACTGCTTCAAGAGTTGCTACTCCATCAAATTCTCAAAATTCCAAGGCGAATTAAAATATACTATCATAAAACCTCCAAAACCCAATAACCCAATTGGTTTTTAGAATCAAGTTACAGAAGTGGAACTATCCGAGTATACGATTTATAGCTTTCTACTTCGCAAGTATCTCTCCCATGTACACAATTTCGAACAGCTAAATAAAATATGAGTATTGACTACGACTTTGAGCCGTATTTATAAGTTCTTTTCTTGGAAGTCTGAAGTAAAAATATACTGAATTTAAAACTATGTGCATAAAGCAAATGCAATCTGGCAGCGCTGTTCATTCCATACCTGGTTCTTGGGGTGAGAAAATCCTTCCTCCCTTCGACCGATTCTCCTTTTCACCATTTGGTGCCAATTTCTCATCCTCTTTCACTTTTGCTTTGGGCTTATGGTCAGCTGCTCCCTTTCCTTCTCCGCAGTCACTGGTGCCTGCAACAGAAACACCAAATATAAGTGGGTCACACGATACGGTAATAGGAGATTTTGAAATACTGATTACGCAACAAAACAGTCCAGCAATTTGACCGATACATTAGTATAGGACAGCTTTCCTTTAAGGACTACACAAAACTGTAACAAGACCGTCTTTTAAGGATCTAATTTTAGCTATTTACTACAATTCCATCAGGCTCTTCATATCTAAGGCTACAGCCACATAAATGGAAATTATTTCACGTCACATGTACGCAAATTTAATGGAAATAGCCCATTAATTGTTGACACTTGAGAGTATATGTCTACTAAGAGAAGTGAAATCTCTGTACCCCCATAACCTCTATTTGGCTTTCAAACCTATCTGTACATAGAAGAATTGTTTACTCTTCTGCCAATAAACGAAAAGGATTACGCGTGCAAAGAATTTGAAATACGATTAACAAAAAAATGCCAAAAAGGGTTCATCCAAGGCGTATGTAGTTGAGATAATCTTGATCTTAGCAACATAGCATTGAGAGATGACGAAGGCAAACATAAACCAAAATTGTGGGACATGTATACTTACAATGCCAAATCATAGTCAGGTCACGCTCATAATCACCCTTACTCTCCTCTAAATCAACATGGAATTTGGTATCAGTGAGGTAATCTTTTTCCCGTATCCATTTACTGGAGCTGGTTTTGGAGCACCATCCTACATTGAGAGTAGCACTAACAGTATAGCTAGCATGCATTCGCTTTGGCTTCTTTGTTTTGAGCTTGTAAGTGTAATTTTTATCAACAAGTACATCTGATAAATCAATTACAACTTCCTTGTACAGTACACTCGGCAAATCCGCTATTGCTGTATCCTTGAACGCCACATGTAAGCAGGAGTTTGGAGGTAGTTTCCCGGGCTTTTTGGAAAACTGAATTTTTCCACGTATTATCATCAAAGGTGCTTCGTCATCTACAATAAACCGTAGTTAGTAGTAAGTTTCAGTTCCCCTTCAAAATAACGGGGGGACAAGTGGCTGGTAATTCAAAACAGCCACATCTATGAAGGAAATTTCACGTCAACAACTGCCCAGCGTCTGCCTAAATTCATTACAATTGTCTCTATACTGCAACTAGCTGCAAATACTCTTGAAATCACATAAATTTAAACTTTAGCTTGGCAGCAGTAGACATCCTCTTTACATTAAAAATATTGCAAGTAAATAAAAGAGAAAACAACTATGACAGTAGAACAAACTATTACAGGGTTCAGGTTCAAAATTGATCTGTTTTCTAACTTGAAAATTAAAGGTACAGCTATAAGACAAACTTCAACAGCACTTGGATAATCTAACATAACAATTGGTCTGTATCCCTATACGACATAAGTCTGGCTTGAATGATTATGTGCAGGGGTATCGCTATGGGGGGTACTGAGAATGCAGCACCCCCTAGCATCAGAGATTGTCGGTAAATCTGTAAGATATTAGTATCTATTGGCAAATATTGCAAAGATGCTCTGTAGTAGAACAGAGGACATCATACCTACATTGGTGGTAACATACTAAAGCATTTTGCTTTAACATCTAAGCTGATGACACAAAATATAAAAACATCTAAAAGATAGCATCAAGAATGATTAAAACGAGCAATGCTCGTGTATGCAAAATTTTTAAGACCTTTAAGCGGAACTCTATCTAACAGACTTTGTATGAATATCTTACCATATTCAGGCTCTCGTTTGATGTCTGAAAACTTTGAGAAGAACGAGCCCTCTTCACCACCTACATGTTGCAAAAAAGAAGCCAAAATTATTCCAGATAGCATTGAGAAAACACTAGAGAAGACACTCAAGCGTTCTGAGGAAGATAGTCTCCAAACAAACCCATACCCTTTCCAAAATCCTGTCAAAAAGAGCCTTTTTACCAGGAACTCTCAGAATCAAAAAATTCTAGACTTAAATATGAGAAAGGGCAGCAAACAAGAAAATGAAGCACGTGTTTAACGTTGAACCAGACGTTACTATACACGTTGAACTCAGAAAGAATGAATGTGAAAAACAATCAGGTCAACGCACTGGCAAAACTACGTTTACAGAATCAATTTTGTTACGAGAAGAAAAGTTCACCACTAGGAAGCATGTTTCTATTAATGAAGGGCAAACACACTGATGCATTAAAATTTTACAGCTCTTCCCCTTACAGTAAGGTAATGGACATAAAAAATATCGATATCCATTTTTTCGATGAGCTAAGTGGTAAACCATATTCCCATATAAGTTGGAAAATTAGTTTACCTTCAATATCCTCAGGAGGTAACACGACGTCTGTTTCCTCTTCTGGCTCTAAATCAGATCACAGAGAAACTAAATATTTGCTTACACAACAGTTGTACAACAAAAAGCTATGTGGATAAAGGGGGAGAGCTAGATGTTCATAGATCCCATTGCAATTACAATTTCTTTCGGGCATTTGGGTCCTCTACTTGCAAACGACGTAGAAAAATCAAATGGCACTAAATCATTTATCATGATAAAACAGCATATTGAGTTTGCATTTAAAACCCTCTCAAACAAAAATACTATAAGAAACTGGAATTCACAGCACAAAAGTTCACAGTATGAAGGAGAGCTAGCTAATACTGAAATTATTAAAAACCTTTGATGGGTGCTGGTGGCATAACCATATCAGCTCCAATCGATTTTTCTTTCAGTTTCTTCTTTATTGGTAATGGAATCGGTTCTTCTTCCTTTGATTTTTCTTCTTTGGAATTTTCTTCTGGACACTTAGGTCCTCTGCCTATAGACGAAATACAATCATGACTTTCTACATTCAATGAAGACAGATAGTTTTTTATATCTCGCATTCCAACATCAAACGACTTTCTGACAGTTATAATATATTCCAAAACAAACTGAAAAATGATAGCGCAATTTTTAATAATAAACCTTGCTTCATTCATGCAAGGTATATTGGCAAAATATTTCTACAAAGGAATGGCATCAATCTATTCCTCTAATCTAGCCTCCAAAATCTAATCTAATTCTCCCAACACGATTACAGCATAAAATATTGCAACTTTCACAGCATGATTCAGCAAGGATTCAAACCAAACTGCTACGATTCATGACTATTCATTGCACCTCAGTTCTGCTAATCCAACGATGAATTACAGCAATTATAAAAGCTTAACAGTAAGAAAAGTAGGGAAATTTGCTCTCTTATGCTACACTAAAGATTGTACACTAAAGATCTAATTCTTACAATGAAAAACAACTGGCACGTTGACTTCATAATCAGTAGTGTTCTCACTAATTGGAACAAAGATCGTTGTATCGGACAAGAAATCAAAGTCCCGGACCCAATCATCAGAATCCGGGTCAGGGCACCATCCAACATTCAGCACGGCACTGATGGCATAAAACTCGTGAATGTCCTTCGGCTTTTTAGTTTTGAACTTATACTCATAGTGAGTATTCATATCCGCACTGGATACGTTGAACTCCTTATTCTCGTAAACGACCGAAGCTTCATCTTGAAGGGATACGTCCTCAAACACCACACGCAAGCAGGAATGCGGAGGAAGTTTTCCAGGGGACTTCTTGAAGGAGACTTTTCCATGAATGTGTATATCGTCATCACCTGTTGAAAGGATAAAACAAACTTACGAACCTCTCATTTACATGATAATCGATAATCGATAAAATCAACAATAATCAATAGTAATCAATGACAATCACAACGATCTAGATACTAACTTGAAAGCTGCACAAAAAGACACACATGAAATTGAAGACCAAAGAGCTAAACAAAAAATTCACATACAACAAAACTAACCATATTTTGGCTTTCTCTTGGGTCCTTCATCTACGATTACATGGTAAAAAATAAAGTTAACAAACGATCTTCACTGTATTTCCATTAGATCATTAAACAATTATGTGAGTTTCCAGAAATGACGGAAAAATAAACAGCGATCACTTTTTCTGTGATTATTCTTCAGCTCGATACTAAAATCTAAAACTCTTTCCAGTATACCAAATTTGAGTATGAAACGATAAGTAACTTGTGCAGAGATAAACAGTAAATGTAAGCAGTCATAAAATCACTGGACTCCCCGAAAATCTCTTTAAATGACCTTTTTATAACAAAGTTCCATTCATTGACTGCGCATCAATAAATATCATTTGTCAATTTACAATCTAGTAGCCTTGTAAAACACTTGTGTCGCTCAAATTAAGATGAAGCGAAAATAAAAGGGGTGGTCAAAACACTTCTCGCCGTCTACTTCCAAAACCCACTATTTCAGCGAGACGTGCAGTGGTGATTTCTGCTTACAATTAGGCATGCTTCGCAGTTAATTCATGCTTGGACAAATGAAATTCAACTACGATTAAGCCATACTACAAAGATACCACAATGAATACATGAAACATCGCTGTTCACTTCTACCGAGATCCAAGTAACACAAGGAAATGATCATGCTAAGGCACATAGAATCCAACAAATTCTGCTGCAACAAAATACAATCAAGTGAAAAATTGTATGACCTTTATCGTTGACTGTCAGCCAAGATCCATCTTTAAGCGCGCCTGGAATTGATGGCTTAAAAGGCTTCACTGGTTTCTTCAAGTCCTTTTTCCTTAAGAAAGGAATCTCGGGAACCAGTGGCTCGATATATGGTCCTGAAAACAATCATGATTATGTCACTACGGATAAATGCTAAATATCAATGCATGGGCAAAAGCACAACAAAGGTTGTGATCAAGGATTCGAAACTTCAATCTGTATAATTTCTAGATTACAGGCTTCATTGCTAAGAAAGTCTGGTTACTGAGTGAAACAAAAGGTGTAGATTCATCATCAAAGTGTTTATAATGGAAAGAAAACAAAAATACCGAACGTCAGTTCCCCTTCAATAGCCAGTTTTCACGCAAGATGAATAGTAAAAAAATATCATTGTTATACCAAATATTTCGTCTAACCTGTATAATTTCCACATGAGCTTTGACAGCGCTCGAAAGTCTCGAAATTATTACCATTCCCACCACAGCCTCCATAAACAAATTCTACGCATTTCTTCTTCTTTGCATTATAGTGCCAATTAGTAAAATGGGCATAACAGCTTCCAGATTCCGGTGGTAATCCACATGTATCAACTAGGGTGCGTAAAAAATCAACCTCTAAATCATTCTCTATAAATTTTTTCTGAGTCCACACTCAGACCTGTGAATATATTCGAAATAACACAAAAAACTACAAGGAATCATCATGTCTAAGTGATGTAGAATAATAAGCTGTATAATATCTGACGTCACAAAAGTAGCTCTAATAATCAACAGATGTAGTCCGTTCAAAGTACAAGATCATCAAACGTTTGTGTGCGAAATTCTGCCTTGAATATAATACAAATGTACTGTAGACTCTTAACTTTATGCAAACCATTAGAATGTAAACTTTCATTTAAAACATTCTATATTCTTGAGTACGATCAATGAAAAAGTGAAGTATTGAAAGTAGAATGTAAAGACATTGGAAATAATCTTAAATTTATAATAGGGCTAATTAAAAAATTATAGTGGAAAAATATAGTTGCTACAGAAAATGAAAAGCAAAATTCCCGGATTTTTCAATGGCCATCAAGGGCAGTGCCAGCCATTACAGACTGGGGGGAATCTAGCGGGCTACATCAACTAAGGGCCACGCCATTTGAGGCCACACCCATTTTGCTGCAAGGGCGTTGACTACCTTACTAGTTCAGGGTAACAATGTTGAACAAAGACATGACAAAAGTGCTATAAACACGTAGTGAAGAAATGTCCACACCATTAAGACTAACACATTATATCAGGTTATGGTATCCAGATCATTCAGAAAAACACTAACCGAAAATAATTCCCGACTTCTCACTAACTTTTCCACTTTTTCAACAGTTTTCACTGACTATCTTAACAAACGGACATTTTTTCAAATTTTTCAGGTTCTGTGGCAACCATGAAAAACCACTGACAATTTTTCCTTAGAATCGAAAACTCCTACTTGGTAAACAGGAGACAAGCAGAACAGGTAATTCAGATCAATTCACTAAAAGACCTTTTGATGGCGACTAGGCTAATTTTCTGCGCAATAGAAAGGATTTAGGAACTTCAATCTCCATATGGATAGTTGCAGACATAAAAACTGAAGTTGAACTATAACTTGATTGCAATGCTAAGCAACTTATAGATGATACTGGAGACATCAAAAGAATGGAAGAAATAAACATAAGAGATTCATACCAACTGGAACACATTTTGGAATATTGCAAGAACAATTTGTGCCAGGAAAAGGTTCAGATTTCTCTTCAACTTCCTTCTCATAGGATTTGCATATCACGAACGAAGGTGGGCACAATGAAACACAGGAATGCCCCTTGGCACCAAGACAAGTACACATTCCGGTACAATCTTGGGAAACGTACTGTTCTCCCACTTTGTATTTCTTATCGCCAAAATGACAGAAGTCATCTTTGCCTCCTAACAAGAAATGTTTGATTAACAAGAAGTGGAAATCAAAAATCATGAGATATGAAAACGCACAAAAAACACACTTCACTCATGGTTTCATGTTTTGCATTCATAGCTTAATCGTAAAAAATAACAATACCCTTTCATCGGAACTCAAAAAGCCCTGTATATGAGAGATTCAAATGCTTTAAGAGGATTGACAACAGGTTTTAGCAAAAATCGTGAAGTGAAAGTCTGAGAAAATGAGTGACCCGAGTAGGATCATATTAGTCACCAATACGAATCCCACTCAGGCCACTCATTTTCTTACACTTTCACTTCACAACGTTCTAGTTTCTAACACATACCATGACAGCTCTAATATGCACGAGGATAGACCTGGATCCATTCTCAATAATCTTAAATGCTTTGCTTTGCATCCATAATGCAAAAATGCAATGCACATAATGCACAGTCAATTACTGCAAAAAGAGGGGATTAGAAGGAACTCATATTACCCGTAACTTTGACCTTACCAAGGGGTTTTTCTGGTACACCTGGCTTCAACGGCTCTACCCCTGGTTCTGCCTTTTCTGAAATTGGAGGAGTGGGCCTTTTGTCTGGCACATCAGGTTTTATTTGTCCTTTGGATGGTTTTCCATTGTCTGGAATTGGTGGGGAGGGCTCTTTATCTGGCAAAGCAGGTTTTACTGGTCCAACAGGTGGTTTTGTCTTGTCTGGTTTAGGTACTTTTGACACATCTGCCTTAATGTATGGTCCTTATAATAAGAAAGAAGACAAAAATGCTGGAATTTGAACACTTGAAAACACCATAAGCGGACAGCAGGCAATATCAATCAATATTATTATAAGTTTCGGGCAAAATCATTCAAAATCCGCCAAAAATTTGCTTGGTTGCAGGGGTACTTAGAAGTGCGTAGTGCCTGTGAACAAATACCTGAGCGAAAAATGCGGAAAATGCAGGGTGTTACTTATAGCTAAATGCAGGTAGCTTGCAAACCTTTATGTTATCGGGTTCTCAGCTGCGCAAAGCGCTGTATGTAGGCAACAATCGAAAGTTAGATTTGGAATCAATGTTGTCTGTAGAAATCCGGTATGCATCATTTGGCACCCGCGAGTGGCGCTCGCATGCCCGCGCACATTAATGGACCCTACTTGGTTGTTTACACACGATAGAAATCACCAAATAAACGCCCTCTACACATAACCATGTGACATAACTAGAACACATACGATTCCTTAGAAGTAATCAAACTAAATAGATAACGATTTTAGGTCAAATTCTATATCTTCAAAGCAATTCAAAGTGCAACTCTAAAAAAACATCGCGCATCCAAACCTGCCTTAAGAGTCTAAATTGAGCAAAAGACTATCTCTAATGGAAGACTAGTGGTAGATCCTATCTTATCTTAGAGTGGTCTTGCCCACATTTCGTGGTGTTGACACACTAGAGTTTGGTCTAGGAAATTTAAAGTGTAATCAACTTTTGGTAATGTGGAAGGTCTGACATTTCTGTTTTCCTGTTTGATCATCACCTCTTATGACAACCTTTCGTAACACGCGGTGGTATGCCTAAAAGAACGTTTAACGCGTCAAAACAACAGAGAGCACTACTTACAATTTTGAAGCGTCACAGGGCGTGGTCGCTAAAATTTGTGAAGGGCTATGGCCAAATTTTATCATTAGTGCGGTCTTCGAAATTTCCACTAGAATACGTCAACAAGCCAACAACTAAGCTAACATAAAGCGAAAAAAGATTGCCTCTAGAACTTAAATATCGTCAACGATCTAAGAAATCTTTGAGAATTCTATCGGCAAGATGCATCCGAAGTGCATCAGGTCTGCTTGGAACTTTACCAGCAGACTGCTCCTATTGGTGGGAAAGTAAAACCAGATATACAGCTCACAGGTCATTCATGTTAATTAAATCACTATCTAACTAAAGAAATATGACAATTTAACACTATGTACCTGAATAACCTCCACATAACCTTTCACAGCTTTCTGCGGTGTCAAAGTTATTTAGGTTTCCATTGCAGCCGCCATATTGGAATAGCCTGCATTTCTTTTCTTTTGCATCATAGTACCACTTATCTAATAAGGCTCGACAATCCCCAGTCTCCGGTGGTAATCCACAAAATGGGGCTATGAAAATAAATAATTTCAAATTATTACAAAGTGGGATTTGATTAACGATAAAACGCAAAATAACTCGAAGTGAGACAGTGAGCTGAATACTTTGATTGAGGCACTTAACTGCTCATTCGAATTAATGTACAAATGACAATAACCTAAAACACAGCCAAGGGAAAAAGTTGTACTAAACATAGGGACGCTCAAATCATAAAGTACCCTAAATTTTCATATACATCTTCGCTTTATGTCACCAGCATATCTTTAATCAGAACTTCAATGAATATCTTTCAGACAAGAGAGCAAAGGAACTCTCGTCTGCTCAATCAATTGTGATATCTCTTGGGTAGATTCTCCACAACACATCAATAGTTTCCTCTCAAGAAAATATACAATGACTTCACCTTTTGGTGTTAGCAAGGGACTTTAACCCCTCCACCACTATCCTAGAAAACCAGGCCTTTATAAAATGACGCAGAGACAAAAGATTCATCCTGGCCCACTTAGACCCATGTTCACATGCAAAAATGACCCTCTTTAGGAAATAAGAGGCACTCTTGTCAACACGAATCTGCTGGATGTGGCTGATAGATCTTAATAATCTTTAAGTAGGCTGATTGCTCTCTTCAACGAAATCCCTCGATTACTTTCCTTAACTACCTACTCTTTCATATTTACGCCGAAAATACGTGAAATATTTCAGATCTGGTTGCCTTAAATCCTTTCCAAAATATATGTAAGATATCTACTGTTGTATGCTAGACGCTCATAAAAAGTATCTTAACTTAAAGAGATTTTGCATAAATGAACAAACGGCGTGAAGTTTTGGCCTAAGAACTCCAACTGAACGATTGCCTTATTCCAAAACATCTCTAAACCACAGCATCTATTAATACAAATATCAAGATAGAGAGATCAATACCTCCAGCTTCAACTACCCTCACTTTAGGTTCTGGTGCAGCTTGTCTGATTTCGTAAAAGGGAGATCCTGGCGCATCTGGTGATATCTCTACGTCAGGTTTTTTGGGGATTTTAATGTTTGAAATAGAAGAACTACCATTGGCAATCTGTGAATCTCGTGTTTTAGGAAGAATTGGTGCCTTTGGATCTTTTGAACGTTTGGGAAGAACAGGCTTTCTTGGTTCAACTGGCTTCTTGGCCACATCAGGTACTTTTGGCACAACTGGCTTTTTGGGCACAACGGGTACTTTTGGCACAACTGGCTTTTTGGGCACAACAGGTACTCTTGATATAACTGGCTTTTTGGAGACAACGGGCACTTTTGATATAACTGGCTTTTTGGGCACATCAGGTACTTCTGGCACAACTGGCTTTTTGGGGGCAACGGGTATTTTTGATATAACTGGCTTTTTGGGGACAACGTGTACTTTTGATATAACTGGCTTTTTGGGCACATCAGGTACTTTTGGCACAACTGGCTTTTTGGGCACAACAGGTACTTTTGATATAACTGGCTTTTTGGGCACATCAGGTACTTTTGGCACAACTGGCTTTTTGGGCACAACAGGTACTTTTGGCACAACTGGCTTTTTGGGCACAACAGGTACTTTTGGTACAACTGGCTTTATGGGCACAACAGGCACTTTTGGCTCGACTGGCTTTTTGGGAACAACAGGCACTTTTGGTGTTGTAGGAATAACAGGTACTTTTGGAACGCTAGATCCATCAGGTACTTCTGGTTTTGCTATTGTTCCTTTAATGAAGATAAGTAAATGGGACATGACTATTCTTGAAAATCAGATTAATATGATATCTAACTCACGCTTCTTTTCAAAATAAATAACTTTTACAAGATATTTTCTTCTAGAAACTAGAAATTTTCTTGTAGCACAACAGGTGCAAGGGCAATCTATTTTTATCATAATTGTCACAAATCTACAAAAAGTAGACTCTGTAAGTAAACATGAAAACAGAGCTTCTCTTTGCGCATAAAAATTTTTCACGTCATGGTGCACTTTTGCTTTTCCTTTCAACACTATGGTGCATGCTTTCTGCTATGCGCATATGCGAGTAAAATGGCGAGCTCAGCGATTTGACTCGCGTGCCCACCTAGCATTTGGTACAATCAGTTCCCTTTTAGAACGTCTACCTTAATAGCAGTTGTTTAGAATTTAGAATGACATTTTTTGCCAACTGTGGCTCAAAAATACGAAACTGTCAGATTTGGAGCCATGCATACAACACAGAGAACATGTAATACTGTATAACTGGTTAAGTATACTTAAGCGCATTTGAGAAAATACTGCAAGAACAATGGAGAGAACTCAAAAAATCAGGGTCTAGGTGAATTACTGTTAATTTTCGAGACTTAACGAGCTCTTTGTAACAGATTGATTAAAATAAGAAATTCATTTCTCTGATGTAAAAGGTGCCCCCCCACCATTAAAACAGTCTCTTCATCTCTGTCCCTATTTATTCAAACCAGAGCTTTACGTATTCCGTACATTCGCCTTGAATTAACAAACTTGAAACTTAACATCTAATGAACTACATAGAAGAGTAAATTTAACGGATCCCTGCTCATCAGAAACTACAAACTTGAATTACAAAGGGGTATCTACGAAGGTGCCCATTTCTAGATCTAAAATTTATTGATCATCAAATTCAGCCCGGAAACGTTTCTCTCCTGGTATTTTTCATGCCGGATGCCTGATTCACCGGTATATGAAAGCCAATACAGAACAACAGGATTAAATGAGATCAAAACACACGCATAATAATGGCAATAAAGTATCTTATACCTTTCAAATTTATTTAAATCTTTTAAATACTTCGTCATTAAAAAACACTACATACAGTAACTATGAATGCTATTAATAATTATACACTGGACTTCAATGCTATCTACTCTCAGTACAATAGTTTCTTTCACCATTTAAGAAATAAGAATAAGAAAATACACTTTATACTTTCTATCTACCTGTGTAATTTCCACAAAAGCGCTGACATTCGCCCAAAGTGTCGAATCTATTATCATTCCCACCGCAGCCACCATACACAAATTGTACGCACTTCCCTCTCCTTGCATCATGAAACCAGCTCTCAAAGTAGCCGAAACACGTCCCAGGTTGTCGTGGGAGTCCACAAGTCTTTTCTATTGGAGAGATAAGATGTAAACAAATCGTTATGTATTACTTAACATGATAAATAAACACAGACAGCTCATGTAGGATGGTTACAACCCCCTATAAATCAGTGGGCTCCCGTTAAGAGGGTGAAATCTTCAGGAGGCTGTCCCAATTTTAGTTTGCGTCTGTTGGGCTCTTGATATTTGTAGTAAACAAGTCCAAACCAATATATAAGTCTATCTGACGTAGCTAAGATTTCCGCAATTGCCAAGTCATTCCATTCATTTCCCTAATTTTCTAGCCTAAGCCTTCCTGGGGGCTAGAAAAAATTATCGTAGGGGACTGTCATTTAGAGGGACTGGAATCTTACGGGGGGGGGGGAGCGACGAAACGATTTTCCATGAATCGACAGAAAATTACGCTGATGACTTCTGATGGGTAACTACTGTACTATAACAGAGGACTTTTGTGCACAAAAACAATGAACTGGTAATGGCGCTGTCCATGTTAAAATGCAGGGAAGACCTTATTTCTCGTACTTAAACAAGAGAAAAACTGGGCTCACAGCTGAAGACTAATCGAAGATAATGAACTTGTGATGGCATAGCTAATGTTCAGGACAGGAAACTAAGAAAAAACTTTCATGTGCAACTATTACAGACAAGAGTTAGAGAAGAACAATTTGTGCACCAATAATTATGCTTTCAAGTTAATCATTAATAAACGCATGTAAAATTACGGTACATGATCAATAAATGCACAATAGGCGATACAC
Source organism: Mastigias papua (assembly GCA_964019165.1). Lineage (NCBI taxonomy): Eukaryota > Metazoa > Cnidaria > Scyphozoa > Rhizostomeae > Mastigiidae > Mastigias > Mastigias papua. Next base: position 1,863,642 of record OZ025270.1, read on the forward strand.
GTTTTTTCTATAAGAAATTTTCCTTTTGGCCCAGTATTGGAACCTTCTTAGATTTCAGTATTAACATGTTCTTAGGGCTGTGTTAGCAAGAATGTTTGTGATTGTGTATCACTACGGTGCTACACAGGCACTACACAAACATAAAACTGAAATAGATACACAAATTACATCACAAGAAATCTATAGAAATTAAACAAAGGAGATGATGGGCTCCCGTAAAAATTGGAATTCTAAAGGCACATAACTCATCGACTTTCTTAGGTATCGAAAATCCAGTATAAAACTTTCTTAACTTACGAATAGTTGAGTACTGCTGTCTTATAAAACACGTTCATATAAAAATGTGCAGCAAAGTAGAGCAATGAAAAGTGTAAACATTCAACTTACGTGGGTCAAGTGCCTCACAGAAACCAAGGCTGGGAATGGATCCTATTCCTTCACTAATCTTTGTAAATTTGCATTTATAACCTTCCTGGCAGGCAATTCTGTCATGCAAATTTGTATATCCTGTGCATTCATAACCCTTGTACACATTCTCTTTTAAACAATCCAAATTCAAACTACATATCCAGTTGCCATGTTTGCAAGTGCTGGGAAGAAACAACGGAACACTGATTTTCAAAATAATGTTACACAAAAAGTAAACAATACCAAAAAAAATAAAAATTAGAAAATTTATTGCCAAACGTTTTTCTTATTTTTCAATTAAGTCAACTCCAAATCTGTCACTTTAGGGCTCTTGCAAAAATTTCGAATTCTCAAATCGCATATGAACGACGACAAGAATATACGATTCCCCTACAATAAGCTGAAGGAAAGGTAGATTAGCAGGGGCCTGACAAGTAGTTACTTCACAGCAGCAAACGGTTCACAATAGTTACCTAAAAGACTACTTCAGTGCAACAAAGTCCGCGCGGCAACATTATTTAAACACAACACAGTCCGCGCGGGAACATTATCGAAACACAATCAGCCACGAGGGACACAATCTAACAAATGGCTCTGCGAGTAGATTCCTAATTCCGTTTTCGTCGACACCCACATTGAAACTTTCCCAGTAACAAAAGGCTCGGACAATGTTTCTGATTGTCCAATTACTAAAAAATGCTAGCTAAGCCATTTAGTTGCAGTGCAGCACCATATTGTAATTAAGGTAAGTACAGCTCCTCGTGATATAAATGCTTCCAAGCGTCAGCAAATAGTTAGAGGCATTAATAGCAGGGAATAAAAGAACCACAATTATAAACAGATTTATTTAACGATATTAAAATACAGTGTGCATCAAATATCATATAATTAACAAGCCGCAACTTAAACCGTCTTACGAAACTTATTGCAACTGTTACGTTAACGGCCGATGTTCTCATGATAGCTGAGCTTCCAAGTGTATGAAGATTGTAATGTAACCGGTTTTTATTTCTTATATGTATACAGTTTATAACCATATTTAGGCCCAAAATCTCTGGAATTTAAGAATGTCGAGGGGCTGAAGCTTGAAAACGATTGAGGTTTCTTGTTTATCTCAGTTTTCATTGGAAAGCAAACCAAGTGTGACTATCAAACTATGATAGGAGTTTAGATAGTGTTTTTAGATGAGGTTTCGTGTCCCATTATTCTGTTCTTATTTTGTTTATATGAGACCCCCCTTGTATCGTTAAAGAACAACTTAAAGCTTCCTTCATTAGTTATTACGATCGCTTGTAAAAGACTCATGCAACCCCATCGACTTAGGGAAACAAGCACAAACGACACTAGCAATCGCAAAAATCAGGACTGCCAGGATTGAAACATGTAACTCTGGTTTCCTTGGCCCAGAACATAATTTCAACAAACGAAACAACAGTATAACGGTACCTACTCAGATTCAACACTATGCAACATATTCGAGGTTTCAAATTCCTACTGAATGGCGTGTGTTTCTAAAGAGCACGATATGATTCCTCGATACGCACACTCTTTATTATGTTTTAACTATAACAAGATACTTACCAAACTTCGCACTTATCGTCGCCATTCACTACTTCTCCATATTTATACTCTCTATTGCTAAACGAACACGCTATGGAGTAAGAAGAAATATCGAATAATTGAAGAATCGTGTTTGCACGCAAGGTGAATACTCAAGGGGAAAAGTTCTACTCCTACGAGATTTGCTACAGACGATAGTCTCCTGGCATTAGATTTGATTAATCAGCGGCAAATGTCACAAAGTCACGATGCGTAAATACCTTGCAGAAATGGTACCAAGCTTTTTGAAAAAATGAAATAAGATTTCATCAGCCTGAAGCTGAGATGGCAGTTTCCATTGTGCTGAACTTACAAAAAGTCCTGCCTTAAATTTCTGCCATGAAAAAAGCATCGTGCGCTATAACATAAATAAATAGGCCTGCCAATATCACACAGCATCAAAGTGACTAATTTACTGGGCTGGACTTATAAGTTCATGGGTCCCCACCCCTGTCCATAATCTGAATGAGCTCCCTTCATTATATGTCAAAGCGAGTGACGCAAGGAAGAACCGAGTGTTAGTATAACAAGAAAAATATTATAGAAATATGAAAGGAACTAATTATAAATATGATTTAACACCGTTTTTAGAAGCTAGCATCTCCGGGTGGCATAAATTCTGTCAAGAACAAGAGAACAAAGCTGGGCCATTTAAGTACCCCATTGGTCCACCACTGACTTGTTCGACCGATCAGTCCAGACCTGCCATGCATAAAGACATAAAATACTAACAAAACACTAGACAGACTAAAAATTTACAAAAAGACTAAACCCTTACTTTTACAGGTTCCAGATACTATTCCAATTTCCTTTTGTAGCTTGCACTCCTCTTTTCGCACTAAACAGCGGTTCCTGTATTGCTTACCATTGGTGAGACCACACACAGGAGAATCTCTATCTTCGTGGCAGTTAAAGTGGCAGACACATTCGGGTTGGCCATTTTTGATAACACACCATTGGTGCTTTCCACATTTCGTACTTTTGCAAGCAGCTAAGGATACAAATGCATTCAGTTTGAAAGCAGAAACAAAGCAAGAGGTACAAGATCACTCCAAGTGATTCTCAGTCAGGTCCGCAGCCATGGGTTGGCGTGTGGGCAACGCCCCTTCTAGAGTTCCACTAAGTGACCCTGTGGGGCCCTTAAAAATATAGCACTCTTTGTCGCATCATTTTACACTGTTGGTCACAATTCAATCCAAATCATGCAATTCATGGGTCTACCAGATCACCTAACTGCTTGGTACTGGGTACGCTAAGATTACTTGTGCCCCTCGTAACAAAATCACGCTGGCTAAGAACCTGTTCTCATCACAAGAAAGTGTCAATAACAAAAAGCAGGGATAACAAAAAAGTTTGCTTACCTTTCTCGCATCTACCAATCTTACTGTCAGGCATCAATCCTCTGTTCTCATGGGAATTCGGGTGTCTGACATGGCAGAACATATCATTGCCACATAACCCCAAAACGTTCAAACTGCCACCGCACCTGGACAGCTCTTCAGTTTTGATGCAAACATTACAACAGTTGCACGAATCCTTGCCGATGTAGCCACCTTGACAAGACATGATAGGAAAACAATTCCATGGGGCACAAAGCCCACATCTGTCAGGTTTGGGGAGATCTGGCGGAGGTGGAATCCTCAGTGCAGTTACCAAAGATACGGCAAAGACAGGAAATAGCAGTTTGACTGTCATTTTCGTCCTATAATTAAAAATGGCCTAAATATAAAAAGAGCTCAAGTAAGTGTGATAACCTAATGTAGGCTAATTCTATGACCACGCCCATGGCCACAACCAGCATTTCATTCCAACTGTTCAAATTTAAATGAATGGAAGAGCAATTGATGCAAAGCATACATAGAGCAATATTACAGGGTTACTCTATGCTGCAAAGTTTAGAAAACTCTTCTCATTTTAATAAAGGGGACTCAGCCCCACTGTTGAATTCTCCTCCACGGCAGCCCTCATGCCAGAAAGCCGTCTCTGCTACAAGTTATACCATAACTTAGCACTTTCCAGTAAAACTTTACACGAACAGCAGAAATGAGCATTACTTAACACTCTTCGTTGGGCACCAAAGACAACAAGACATGTACAGTTAAAAAACCAATTACCGCTACAATCTATGAGAAATGCAGATGTACAGCAAGTGTAAAAGTGATCCCATACTTAAACAAGCATCAACTTCTGTTGAGTTATAAAGCTCCCAATATAGCTATATATGAGCTCGGACAGTGGGCTGATTTATTTCAATGATCCATACATACATAAAGACTCGTAGTGATATCACTCAAGCAAACCCAGAGATGTCTGGAAATTACGCACGTGTGGTCCTTTTCTCATAAAAAATAGTATGGAAGGATAAGAATAAAAGTCATATTGGTCTTTGGAATTAACAAAAGGATGGCATAATGTGGGTTGTAATCAAAACTGGTAAACTGGTCATGATGCTAAACGACTCAAACTTGATAACTTAAACTCGTAAAATGGTAATGGTGAGCACAAACAACATGTAAAACACGACATCCAGAAATTGCAAGAGAAAGGTTCGACATGACATTGTGATATTGTTCATCTCGATCCAGCCCCCTCCAATGAGCAAGAGTTGAAAACATAGTTGTGAAAAAGGAGATAACTTATGAAGTTTCATTATAATCAAAAATGGGTGATGGCATTCGTTCCTGGTTAAAATGGATCAGTTTAAATGATCCAATCTGGTATTGTTGACCTCCTTGAACAGGTGGAACCAGACTACAATGAAATTGGTGTCAAATTTATAGCTGTCTTAACAACTAACAATGAAACTCAGATATTGATCTTGGAAAAGCTAAATTAGGTATCTCACATGAAATCATACTAAAAATATTTCTGCAAAGAATAACAAAGATAATAGCTATTTACGTCCTGTTTTGCTGTTTCTAAAGAATATTGGATTGGGTAAATGAAAAGTCTATTTTCAAAGCTCGTTTGCTCTTTAAAATAAAGACGGCCTAAATATATGCATCCGACGCGTTCATCATCTGGGCTGGACCATTCGAGGGGGGTTGTTAAACATTTGAAGGTCTAGCATGGGAGCCTATTCGTGGGAGGGCTTGTCTGAGGGGGGTAATTAGAGGGAAAATTGCTCAAGTAGGAATTGCTATTGGTTGAACTACAAAACATTTCTTCGGCATTCTTGATCTTCCATTGAAACGAAGTGGGATACTGATCTTCAGCATTTTCCATACCATTTCAAAAAGCTGAGAAGAAAAAGCTATCGAAAGTACCACAATCGGAACTTCAAATGAAGAAACGTATCTAACGTTAGAGAAAGCACAATATTGTTAGTTTCTATATTCGAGAGAATTTTAGCTTACTGCTAAAGACTGTAACTAAATAAGGATGTATGGCCTACCCCTGAAACAAGAACGACAATAGGTCACGTGTCTGTCCAAGGAGAGATGTAAGGGGAGAGTTCCCTACAATATCAAAGAGTCATTATCTCAAAATGCCAAAGTTCTATTGCTTTCTAGTATCCAGTTGGTCTAGTTGGGGGTTAGCCACTTCACACCAGTGCTCCAGGGCAGTTGCAGGTTCCCGAAATTCTATACCCAAACAATCTGAAGCAAATATGCTCCTCCTCAATAACCCAGTTGCAACTCCCAGAATACCTAAACTCCTTACCTAGGGACGCTCACACAACTGATATATTGCATATAATTGTCTCAAAAACTATTTTTATTGAGATAAGATTGGTTTTAGGGTTCGTAGCTACACTGGTCTACTCCTTATACCGCTTTGAAAGCATTCCATTGTCAAGAAAAAAATTCAAACAAACCAAATGTTAAGTCACATTTGAAGAGTGGCTAGATTAGCACTACAATTTTTATACAAAAACCCACGTATTTACTAAATTCAAACTTAAACAGATTGTTTGTCCAGTACTTTATTGTTGTTATCACCTCTAAAACTAGAACGTAGCCATCTACGGAAATTGGGAATTCTATACTGATAAATTGAAAAAGCACCAGATAGACCGCGGAGAATGTGGATACACGATTCTTAAGTAAGAAACTTGGGTCGGCACTTAGTACTAAAAGTTTCAAAAATTAGTTTCTTATTTTTGGGACCAAAAATCGTATTATTGTTTGGAATTTCTGGGTGGATTTAAACGCTAGTCGTCACGCAAGCAGATCAAAATCAAAAGTCACAATCTTTTCCAAACAAAAATCAAACAAATTAAGATTTACAACACCTTTTGACATAAGGGCTCACCATCCACAGCTCATAGATTGTATCTTAATTTTTCTACAGCAAAGTACTAGAGCTTCTTAAATTTTTGGTCAGCTCAGTTTCTTATAAAAAATGTATAGATGATGTCAAAGCGTGGACGGCGCAATTCTCTTCAAAAAAAAACTTCAAACCTCCAAAATCTATACGTATTCCTAATTCCTTATTACAGGCAATTCCAACGCAAATCCCTTCAAGTCTATGTTACAAATTTCCAGCAGTGTATAGACTGACCATTGGTCTTGCCCTAAAAATAACCTAGATTTTCTTCCTTCCATACAAATCAAGAACAACCAAAGTGACTGCTAAATAATGTTGGGTCCTGTGAACCTGACCATCAGATAGAGCTACGAACTTTTCGTACAAAGCATTACATACAAAGTTGAACTCCCTTGCTAAGTGAGTGAATTAAACTGATTAAGTTCTGTTTCTTAGCAGCTTCTCAAATACAACAGCCTGCTTGAACAGATTTTTTATTGTTTTATCATAACAGCCAAATGCCAGCTAACCAAGGGGTATTTTATTGAGTGCGCAGTTACAGATTGCAGGCCGCTGTTAACTTTGTTTTACTTTCTAGCTCGAATTCTGACGGAGCAAGGGAACAACAGGTGATCAGCTTGGGATGAGAACACAACATAATACTGGAACCACAAAACAAAACATCTCAGTGCAAATTCCATGATTTTAGTTCCATAGGATGCATTAACAACTCTTTCAATCGACCATTGACAACATGGGTTCCAAAACTACTATTTGATATTATCAAATAAATCCTAGAAACTTGTCGTTAAGATCGTGTGTCCGCGCGACGTAACACCAAGTGACAAGAATACTCCTTTCGATTGACCGACTGAATTCATGCCGGAATCCGCGTGGACAAAACGATACAATCCTCAACACTGTTCACACAACTGTATTTTGTGAAACATTGCAATTGGGTTTGGCAGCCCGCAAAGCAACACCCGTATCATATCGTGTCCGTGATAAATAATTCACAATGGCGCTAAAAAGGGGGCACAGGGGAGGAAGCAACCCTCCATTCTCAAAGAAGATGGCTGACCTAATTTGCCTAAATTCGATAAGAAAGAGTACTACACGCCATATATAAGAGTGGTTTTCGTCCAGTATTGAACCTTGCTTAAGAACATTCGAGTTTATGAAACAGTGCAGTGCTGTAGAGACAGATAGGCACTAGGCTATCACAATAAGTCTATACGAATTAAGTAAAAACAAAGAACTGTCTTCCGTGATTTTGGAATTTCTAAGGTAGGTATATCTCCAAATGCTGAACTTCCTTAACTTTTTGCACAGTCGAGTACTGCATTCCTATAAACTATTTTCTTATCAAAAAATGGGTGTTAAGGTAATGTCTGTGACAGCTTGGACTACTAGGATATTATGTCATTTTATTTGCTCTATGTTTTTTGCATTCTGCAAATACAGGGAACCTAAATGATCTCTTTTCCTAAACCATCTTTTTCTCACTTTCCAGTCCCCTCAATGTGCCCCAGTCGTAAACAAATACATTCCCGAGAGTAATAGAGTCAAGCTTGGTCGGAGCGGCCCGGGTCAAGTCGGATAGCATATGGTTGGGTCCTACTCCTACTTGGGTCATCGGGGTGCACTGTATCACAGAATGATTCTTTTCAGAAGAATGACGTAATATTCATTGACGCAAGCGGCTAACAGAGGCCGCTTTTGACAGACGAGAGCCGTGTGTAGTCTAGCCAGGATTCTAGCTAGGAATTCGATATCATTTTACGTAGACAGAACGAGAAGGCACCCCTAATTCTAGAACAATCTCTCGGGCATCAATGAGTCATCAGAGCGCAGTTTCCGGATGAGATTATATCCTATTATAAAATCAATGCCTAAATCCCCTTCATGTGGGACACTATCTGTTTACATTGCGTTTTGCCTGGGGTTTCGGTTAATCTAAATCTAACACATATTTCAATAGCTTCATTTTTCAAACGCAACGAGCCCAAACTAATGGTGTCCATCGCATTCTAATGACACGATTACGTTGTATGAGCGCGTTCGCTACGCCAAACTCACATCTTTTGTAGGCCATAATGCCGTATCAATGAATCCTTCCTGTTAATGATTTCAGTAAAGATAACAAAAAAGTATGTAAACACAGTCCTGTGAACAGAAATCTTACCATTTATTTACTTTTGTGTTCAACGGGCGAACACAGTGCGTTCCTGAGACAGCGAGAATGAAAAGAGTACGTGAATCCTTGTCACCGAAATCCTAACTACAGATACACTTAACTTAGAAATAATGTGTGAGCTTTCCCTGTTCTTTGAGTATACTCTGGCAACAAACTCTCTCAAATGCAATAGAAACTATGCTGCAATCCCAGCCAGGTTAAGCCCAGCCAGATTTCAAAACGCATACTATACTACTTCAAATGCAAAACACAAAAGTCACTTACAGTTTATTGAATCAGGTCCTGTGAATATCTGCTCTTTACATCGAACTCTTCAATCTAAACGTTTTACTGCGTGGACGAAACCTCGTAACTGAGTCTATGTTCTCTCGTCTATTATATAGGACACAATTGCTTGCGGTATTCTTGAGTCTTGACGCATTCAACAATAGATGTTATATGTAACCTCACATCGGAAGTATAACAATGGACAACAGCACTTCCTCTGTTATGAGGAAGTATGAGGTCACAGTGACGTAGTTGAGATAGGGTGTGCCTAGGTAATTGAGGTGAAAATCACCTAGTATCACTAAGTGTCCATATTACATTCCCATATTTGTCTAATATGATATTTTTACCTTGCGCAACATTATACAAGTCACACGCACCAAAGGCCCAAATGGTGATCACCAATGCAACACGTTGTTTTTAATTTTCCACACGTTTTTTGTTAGGAAAGTCCTTTTCATCCAGCACTGAAATTTATGAGCTTTTCATGGTTTCAGTGCTGAAATTTTCATAGTATTTTCTTAGCGAGAATATTCCATTTTGTGTAACATTGCATTGTTCCAAAGTCAAACAAGCACTGTACACCGTAACACTGAAAAAGATAGACTATCTCATGAAAGGCATTCTATGCAAATTAAACAAAAGAGACGATAGGCATGCATGAAAATTTGAATTCCAAATGTGCAATAACTTACCACCTTTCTTGGGCCTCAAAAGTCGAGTATTGAACTGTTTTAAATAGGAAAAGACAAAGAATAACCCATTGAATTAGAAAGAATCTCAATTACACTATATGTGTAGCAGTAAATTCGTCAAGTAATAACAGAGGATTCTTCTCTGACATTGATGATACTCTGCAACATTAATTGATTCAGCTATAGAAAAATTTTCTTTATCAGTGACGACCGTGACATAAAAAGTTTCTTACCACTAAGAGCATATATATATGTATGTATGTATGTATGTATGTATGTATGTATGTATGTATGTATGTATGTATGTATGTATGTATGTATGTATGTATGTATGTATGTATGTATGTATGTATGTATGTATGTATGTATGTATGTATGTATGTATGTATGTATGTATGTATGTATGCATGTATGTATGTATGCATGTATGTATGCATGTGTGTATGCGTGCGTGTGTGTGTGTCTGTGTACTATATGTATGATGTTACATTTGAATAAACTATATTATATCGTATTATATTATTTTTGCTATTTTACGGCATAGAGTCCGTTCGAAAGGAAATATATCAAAGTGGTAAATGGTATCTGCCATTGTCAAGCCCTTTTTTATAAATAATTCTCTTCTAATAAAAACGTGCTTTGTTAGATATTGCCAGCAGGCAAATTTAACTATTATTACCATCTTTCTCAATACCAATTCGCTAACAAGAGTAAGTACTGGAAAGATTGTTGTCCCCTGCTACGTAACCTTCTTGCGAGAAACATTCATTAACAGTATGCAATGATTAAATGAAGTGAGAAATAGTGATTAATATACTATTGAACAAAACAGTATAATGTGATAAAATGTAGAGTAGCAAAAATATAAAATAATATAATACAATAATGCAATATATATATATATATATATATATATATATATATATATATATATTTGCAGGATACTGGTCAGAAAAGACACAGCAGCTTAGTCAGTACTAATAGTTTCATGCCTTACGGCAATCCTCAGCCGAGGCATGCAACTACAATCAATGCCAAAAGTCTTGGAACACTTACTGTATTTTTTGATCTGGCTGGTGAGCGTTCCCCTCTCCCCTTGAAAACAATGTTGATTTATACAGGTTTTATACACAGTAAGTAAGTCAAATTGCTTTCACACAACTGTCAGCTAACCCAACCGTCAATTCAACATTGTTCTGGGGGGTAGGGGGGGCGTAATCCGTTGTGCTTCACCGGAATCTCATAATTGTCACATAAAATGCTGCGGTCAAAGGGTGTTCCAAGGACTTTTGGCAGTGATTGTCTGAGACAGATACTGCCCATGCAATAGTATGACAATAAAATATATATGTATCATAGGGTTTTCCAAGGTCCTGATTTCAATGGAAATATTTCCAAATCGTTATCTCTATTGGTTTTGGCAGGAGCCATGGTGGGGTACGTGAAAAGGTAGCATTTTCACTGTGAGAGACAAACTATAAATGTTGTAACAGAACATCACATTCTATGTCAAATTTTCTGGTGTGGATTGAAGATTAGGTTGTATGCTATAAAAACAGAACACTGCTACTGGAATGCCATTCCGTGCACTTCGCTGCACCAGAAACGAACTACAGCAAAGACGTCGAATCTTCGAGCGACACACCACTTTTTGCCCCTGCAAAAGCACCCATTTTTTTTGGTAAAAGCCTCTGTTATACAAGATTGTGAGATTGAAATGATGCAGGTACGATGGGGCTTCTTCTATGTCAACTAGCAGTTCTAGCAACAGGAGCAGAAAATGCCTCCCCATGCGGTCATTGTGTCGCATAGATGTTGTTGCAATAGTGGACATAGGCACGTCACTTTTGTAAACACTATTGTTCCTCCGTAGCGTTGACAAGCTACGGTGTCATTGTAATGGTAGCGAAAGTGCAATTTGGCCACGGTTTACCATTTCTATTTTCCCTTCTATCCTTTACTGGTAGTAGGTACCCAAGAACAGACAATGCTAAAAGTGGTACATCGATATGTACCTTCATGAGATGACGCGAAAATACATGTCTATTACTCGTACCTTAGTGAAATCTGGGAAATAGCCACGGTTTACCATTTTACGCAGATAAACATGAATAGGATCAAAGTCAGATTTCAAAAAAATGGTAAACCGTGCAGTTTTTCTCGTTTTTCTCAGAAAATCTTGAGCAGATTTATTCACAAATATAGACAGCTGTAATTTGTGTTCATGTACCACTTTTTCCAAACTTGCAGCAATATCGAAGAATTCCTTCGTATTTTATAAGGAAAACTAGAATGGTAAACCGTGATGGTAAACCGTTGGAATATACCATTGGAGACGGAATCCAATTCAATGCGACTTTGGGCTGAATTGAGTTTAAGTCAAAGGGCGACTGGTATTCATTGAGGACACCTTGTTGAGGACACCTTGGGAGACCATAGACAAGGGAAAATTCGCTGTAATACTGCATAATTCATGTGGTTTAAATACTAATGAACAAGCTGTAAGATATAATATTGCAAGTAATTTGAATGAATTCAGTATTTAGTTCTATATCCACCAGACTTTACAATTCTCTGTAGACGAAGGGTCATTGTCTCTATAGTGCGGTCAATAACAGATGCATCATACTGGAGAAGTGTACTCAAGACCCTTTGTTTAAATGACTCAAAATCCTCCCTGATAATTTTTCGCTTCAATGCAACCTCCCTAAGACTACGCTTAATATTATGAAAAATATTTTCTATGGGATTTAGGTCTGGTGATCTAGCTGGTATGTCTACAAGTTCAGCACCAATTTCCTGCAAGGCATCTTTCGCTACCATACTTCTTTGGCTTGGGTCGTTATCCATAACAAGCAGTAATTTCTCCTTGCGTTTTAGCACTGCACAATCCATTAAGACCTTTTGTAGAGTTCCTTGCACAAATTTGGCAAACCACGGTCCGTTCATCTTCTCATATTCTTCAGCAAGAACCACTCCTGTTGAATGTGAGATGCCCACCAAAAGATGCAACGAACGTCCCCCTGGTAAATTTTTCGATCCTTTGCTCGTATATTTCAGCCCTTCATTGCTTTTCCTCCAGACTTTTCCACCAGCACATAACGCATCTTCATATGGCTTTTGATTGTGCCTAAAAGAGACACCGGCCAAATACAGAAGAACCTCGCCTGTCCAAAAGTGTGTGTTGTAGTTTTTCAGAGCTGTTTTTGCATACCGCACTCTGCGTTGCCTGTCATCTGATGAAAGTATACCTTTTCTTCTGGATCTCAAAAAATGATACCCAGCATCATTTAATGTACGTATAAGAGTTCTGTAGCTGATGCTTGTGATTTCACACTCTTTTGCGACGTCAACGATTCTGACGTTCGGGTTCTCATCTCTCATTTTGCGGAAAGTTCGACTAAATCTGCCCTTGACTTTCTTCGTCATCAATGTTGGTCGACCCGTTCTCTTCTTCGTACTTTGGCTAGAAAAGCCCTCCCGGCATATCCTCACAGCACTTGATGGTGAGATACCACAGCGTCGAGCAATCTCCCTGTACGACAAGGAGGACTCTCGTCGAAGGTAGCAGATATACGCTCTGGCTTTGGCACTAATTCTTACGTGAAATACCATTTTGTCTAAGTTATTCTGATGCGTGGCGTAGATGAGTATTAGATATATGACACCTTTCCTTAGATTCCCCTTTTTACCACTTAGACTTTTCCATTCGCCATATTGCACGGACAGGAAATTAGTGGGTTTGAATAGAAACTGTATGCCATATGAGTAAAATTTGTCATGTATTGAAGAGTTTCCTGCTGCCAGTATGTGTTTACTACGTATTAATCATTTGTTTTTATTGCACGAGTTTTCGATACTGACAAGAACGGGGACAAAGAAAGACAATTATTTGTGACTAAGAGACAACTGTGACTATAAGAATAATACACCTAAATTAGCAACTCATGAGGCAGAATTCTATGAACCCCTTTAATTCTACACCTTCCCCCCAATATATGTAATTTTAGATGGCACCATTGAACTCAGCACTATGGAAAACCCCTACCCCCCACCAACTATTTCCTGTACACCTCAACGTTTTACAGATTTTCCTCAGACAATCAATGCCAAAAGTCTTGGAACACTTACTGTATTTTTTGATCTGGCTGGTGAGCGTTCCCCTCTCCCCTTGAAAACAATGTTGATTTATACAGGTTTTATACACAGTAAGTAAGTCAAATTGCTTTCACACAACTGTCAGCTAACCCAACCGTCAATTCAACATTGTTCTGGGGGGTAGGGGGGGCGTAATCCGTTGTGCTTCACCGGAATCTCATAATTGTCACATAAAATGCTGCGGTCAAAGGGTGTTCCAAGGACTTTTGGCAGTGATTGTATTAGTACTGACTAAGCTGCTGTGTCTTTTCTGACCAGTATTCTGCAAATATTTATGCTCTTCTCCTGGGATTGAGCACTATATTCGGTTTTTTGGAGATCCGACTGTATTTATTATATATATATATATTACTCTTTTATACATTTATATCTATTCATATTTTAGCCTTATATGAAACACTGCTTTTTGCTTTCTGTTAGTTAGCTACATGTTAGTAGCCCACATAAAATAATGTTAAAGTGATGATGATAATAATATTAATACATATAACAGCATAGGTAGTCTTGAAGTAACCTATAAACTCTCATTTGCATCTACTCCCCATTTACTCATATTGCTAGCGTGTGATTCGTAACTTAACATCTATGATTGTTTTAGGGAACCAGTCCCAATCTCCTGACCAAGTAGAGGTAATAGTACTATCAAAAACTGGCGTTCATATTTCATGGCGAGCATCATCATAACGTCATCGATAGCAACCTAGTCCATCCCCTGACACAGGTAAAGAAAACTCGCAATAGATCTGGTTATTTACAAAGCTATGCCTCTGCATTTGATTGTTAAAACTCTCTAATCAGAAAAGGAGAAAGAGTTAACTTTCAATTCTATCAGTATTCTCTAAATACGTTACTGTGAAATGTGGAGCCGGCTTGTGCAAAAAGTTATAATTGCTGAATAACATATACCGTTCTTCACACATTAAAATCATTGCTCTTTACGCATAGCTTATGGTTTTTAACCTAAGAAGGATAACAATTCGGTGCCCTTACAAACTGTGAAGGCAGGCAATTCGCAGTGCTTCTTGAAATAGTGCACAAAGCTGGGATTAGATACGCAACCACACAAGAATCGATATTCATGCCGTGGCCAATTCAACAATACAAGTTGGTTTTCGTACGGTTTTCATGAAACAATACAGATTTAATGATAAAATTCAGGTTGTTCATTGGAATCCACAAGGTAATGACTTGTAACTATGGAAATGTAAGCGGTCATGCAGCTATAATGCTAATGCTACATTTCCCTCTCATTACTGGCGGGGGGAGGGGGGATTATAATAGACCACCCCTATCTGAACCACACCCTACAATACAGTATAGTGTACAAAAATTATGCAACAACAGGGTGACAAGCACCAATGATATGATATGGACTTATGCCTTGGTAGAAGCGTTCCATCCCCTCAGCCTGCTTCGCATCGAATTCGGACGAATTACAAAAATGATTATGGAGAAATTTGGAGAGACATGTCCACCCAGTCGCCCCCATAGTGTCGTCACTGGCGAGATCGGTACCAAGCAATGCAATGTTTGTGCACTTAAAGTAAAATAGAAATGGCGCTTGGAATTTTCCGATGAGGGGGCCGACTCTTCAGACGGTTGGACTGCGGTGTGCTAACAGGGTACTAGAACTGGTAAAATAGCTCCGAGAAAAGAGCTCTTCATCTGTCGATGGGTGATTAGCATGCTTCGACGGGGGGCTATAGTCCCCTCTAACAATCCCCTGGCGCCACCTCTGAAGCAAAAGGCACATACAGTTTTCTACTAAAAGAAGCTATAGCTTTCGTCGCAACACTCATTCCAGTGGCTAACCACAAGCTATAAAGTTATATTGAAGCATGTACTGAAAGAGGCCAAACCTCGCTACAGAGTGTAACGCGATGGAGGCTGATATGATAATAAAGAGACAAAATAGAGGTTTAGAATTTACCTGGGATTGATGCGGTAAATTTAGGTATGGATAAATGGTGCAACATGCGCAGGAGCGTAAATCATATTCTACGAGGTTCTTTTATCAGAATACAGGGCTCAATCGTATTCAATAAGTCGTTGCCGCTGATTTTGAAATTTACTCTCAAATAATATGAATTCTTGCTGCCTTCTCTATCGATCACATAGGTACTCAAAACAGATACACAACCGTAAAAATTCCAATGCATAAAGTTGACGTTCCCTTAGAGAAATGAAAAGATAGAATCTAACAAACTGAGTGCATATTTCAGGAAGATTGTCGGAGCAGGGCGTCAAGTCGGAGAGCTTTTGGCAAAGTGTTTTGGCGTAAAATTACATTGCGAGCAATTTTGGCGCAACTGTCACTGTAATTCCAACAGCCAAGTAGCAGCTTGCAAACAATGATCATTAATTAGCCCTTCTTTCTGCTCATAACTTAAACCCTTTATGTCGCAGAGAAAGACTGCGCCAACCAACTCAAGTTGGCGCAGAGAAAACCGCGCACGTTCAACGTCACATTCACCCTGGTTTAATACAAGATCTAGCAGCTTTGCGCTTCAGCATTCTGACGTAAGAAAACATCGTGTAAATCTGGAACGTCATCTTTAAGCGTCTTCAACTGAATGGTTCTCTACAAGTTAAAGCTCTGACGAACCGTAAATTTTGACAATAAATATGACTTATAGATAAACATCACAGAAACGACGATAGGATTTAATAAATAAATAAAACATGCTTTGAGACATGAAAAGGATTCGGGGATCAACCGAGGCATAGTTTCTCGATCACTTCAAATTTACGGTCATTTATGTGAAATTTCTCTGTGATGACAACCTTTGGAAACATATTACTTACGGTTTGATTTGATAGATTAAATAACTGATAGACCTAATAAATTAAATAGATTAAAATTCAAGGAAAGAAATCAGAGATGACTCCAGATCATAAGTTCTCATGTTTTTCTAATGAAATCACGAAATTACTGAAAAATGACACGGGTAGTAGAGAAAAACAGAACTGCCGAAAATCATGTTTCATATGCGAGTGATCTGCTTCCTGTTCAAAAGGTAGTCCGCAGCAAACTACTAACTTCCTAATTCTGAGATTCGAAATAACAGGATCAAACGAAATTACACCAGCACAACAAAACTCCACAACTGTACAACAAGATTTTATATTGAATCAGCACAACTTAAAAGCAGTATTTTGGCAAAATATCGTATTTCGAGAGAATTCTGAAAGACGTCCAGAGTGAAATAGCATAGAAGCAAGACTAGCAGGAAAATAGAGGAGTTCCTGGTGAAAAAAGAGAAGAGGTAGTTCACCTTTTGTGAGAACAAACGTTAATGATCTATGAAGAGCGTTTCTTGAGTGTGAATGGGGTCATAGCTAAAACATGTATGTATGGAAACGTGTGCTCTTACGAGACCTAGCTATAAAAAAACTAGCGATCAGAAAACTAAAAATTTAAAGAAACTTTGATACTCAATTTGATAAGGCTGAGAAAGCTCATTCTTCTGTATTCAACTCATTTACAAACTCCTCTGGTTGCTAAGGAATTCCGAACAGTGCAAACTGATATTTTTCAGCACATTTGATAACTCTCACAAACAAGACAAGGTAGGCAGTTACGAAAGTAAACAGTGGAAATGTAAAGATTCATTCATCTTTTTCAGTGAGAAACTCTTTAAAAACCTCAAGGACAGAGTTCACCAAAAGACCAATATTGATGTCAATCCTTTGCTGCTTATAGAAAGTTGGCGTATAACATGGCAAACATAAACGTTCTAGTGACGTAGTTCAGTGTCCAGCTCCCACAGATGTCATTCAATACGAAGACAATAAACTCGTATCGGAACATTTACTACGGCAGCGACTCTTCAAATGAAGGATCAATTTGTGGCAGGAACTCAGCAGTGTTTTGATTCAGTAACAAATGATCAGATAAACTGACATGGCGCAACGGGTCTTGTTGGCTTGATCCAATCGAAACTCTATGCTCCGACTTTGGGATTTGCAATGTCATGCCCGTAGAAGGAAATGATCCCAATGCTCCTCGTGGAAACGTGATCTTCAATGGAACAGCAGTTTGAAGGGTGTGTTGGTTTGAAGTTGAAACGGGAAGAGGTCCCTGCACCTGTGCAAAGTAAGCCAGATGCTCAGCGAACGGGCTTGTTGTCGTTAAGACTTCTTCTTTAACATTTAAGTAATCCGAATGAAATGACGTATTCATGGGACTCGAGGAAGGAGGGCTTGCTACATCTGACTGCTCCACAGGCAAGAGTTGCTCTGAATTCGGCGATAAATAAGCAGTCTGCTTTGGTCTTTTGCCGCCTTTCTTTGGTTTTTCGCTGCTACTCTTTGACGGCTTGACTTTTACTTTTGTTAGGTCATCTGAGGTTGAGGATTGGTCTTGCCCTGATCTTTTCTATGAATGAAAAGGTTGGATTAATGAAATCATAGAGTTTACGGTTATCCTATATCTCATGAGGTTACTCCCTACTGTTCAAAAGTGAAGGTTGCCATTCTGCAGTTGTGGAAAAGGACGCTGCAAAACCTTATGGTTTGAAACACACCTACCAACATGCTCAATGTTATGTACCTACTTGGCAATGTTGGCTATCATGTGAAAAAAATACGAAGCAGAATCCAGGCTTCTGGCTTCATAGAAATCCCATATTCAGCCTCTGAATTTCAGAATCACTTCTAGATTGTTGCGTACAAGTAAGCTGGCTAACTACAGTTGAAGGGAACTTAAAAGCTGCTCTTGCAGGCTAAAACCTGGAACGTCCAGGTGAATAGGAATGCTTGGTATTACTACCTAAGCTGGTTACCGACAAGGTAATAAACGAGATTCGTTCTTGAAATGACGGGATAACAATAGCATGATCAAGGCAATTTGTGAGTTACGACTGACTATTGCAGTATCAAACAGCCGCCCATAGTGTGGTCTGTGTTCAAGGGGTATCGTTAGGGAAACAGGGAAAGTGAATGATGAAGATGAAAGTTAGCAATTATTCTATCCTGAATAATATAAAGCAGATATTAACTGTGGTCTACTAAGGTCTGAACTTCTTGTTAGGGAATAGCAATCTGTATTGGCAAATAAGAACATATAAACCTCTTTATTCAACTATACATGAAAAAATCATTTGACTGCACAGACATATGAACTGCTCTTTAATATGAATGGTTTTGATTGTTCTTTCCTTACATTGTAGAATAGATTTCAAGCATATCCACCAATCAATGAAACTATCTAGATGATTCCCAATGGATTACCAACTATTAAGAATTAAAAACATTGAAAACACAAACTGTACAAATGGATTCATACCTTGCTTGGCGCCTTCTGTTTTTGGCTCATCTGCTTCTTTGCCATGGCAGCCGCGGCACTTGCCTGGTGGATCCTCTCTAGAAATCAAACCAATTATGTAGCATACTACATAAACAATAGCACTCAAAATGCGTCAGAAGGGATGTCAAGTACACAACTTATCAACTACACACACCTGTACGCGTCAGATGCCCTATGTGCAATACGACTAGATGATCGTTAAACGTGAGAGAGCAGTCTAGTGGGCAAATGGGAATGATTGGGCTCATATCTTGAATTAATAGGGTCAACTTGTCTGGCATTTACTTACGAGTCTAAGTTAAAAGATGAGAGGTATCTCAGTTTCAATGCGTGTTCCTATAACTCGCATAATACTAACCCAAACCTAAATACCCCATAGAGATGGAATACTCAAACCAAATTTTTCACAACAATAGACAAAATACTTGCTTTCGCATCTACTCTCGAAAAGAACAAAGATATGCTACCACCAGAGAGACAAAATTGAAGCAGAAACAACTTGCTATGAACTAGGCTTTGTTAATGTCTACTAAGTCTTTCTCCATTTTTCAATGACTTTCTCCGTCTTTCTCCATCTCCGTTTTTTTCTTCATTTTTGGATATTTTTTCTTTTTTATGTGTGATGTAGTTAAGTTGGTCATAATTAGTATTTTAATACTATATGAATATAAAAATGAATATGAATGAGTATGAATGAATCTGACAAACTATGGCTAAGCCACAGAGGTCCAAGAATTACGTGGAAACGCTTTAATTAAAGTAACTATTACGAAAAGCTGTAAATAACCATCTATGTTATATGATATTAATTTATCTAGACATTAATTACATGAACGCCCGCTGGGGCCCTTGCTTTCTGGACTCTTCAAATATGAAGTACAGTAGGTTTTAAGTGTAATCTACATGGGGGGACTTCTTCAAAAAGAATAGAAGAGAGTGAATGAAAAATGTCCGGGCCTATTAGTCTTAGCCTGTTTGTCCCTGAGCAGGATGACTTATAAGGAAATATTGCTTACCAAATTCCTCCACTGATCTCACTCGGTGAAGGTAGACCCATAATTTTCGAGTGATGTCATATTTTACACAGGGATCCTTTTCAGCATGCAGTCGATCCAAGGCACCACTGACGACCGCATGGATCTAAAATAGAACAAAAAACCAAGCTATGTTAAGCTCTGCCAAAGCATCGACGCAATCAAGGAATCACATCAACGTAATCACATCAAGTCTATGAATCACACCAATCACATCAAACAAGCTATCATAGCGTAGATTGAAAAACGGTTCTATTACTATTTGACTGACATGGAATGAATGGCCAAATGGTACGAAACACAGACGACCCGCTACTGATTGTGATCATCATAATCGTTTACCTGACTATCTGTTGCTTCAGGATTGATAAACTGTGAATCTTTTAACAGTTGACACACCTGCAATTACATGATCCAATGTAATCAAAATATAATCCAATATGCAATCACACAATCCAAAAATAATCAAGTCATTAGATTCACAAGCCACTTATTAGTAATCGTCGATCTACAAGCTATCGATTTATGCACTTAATCCACAATAACTATACGATACATGTTTCACGCCAATCTTCTGATCATAGGATACTACCCATGCCCTTAATTGACTGACCTACTTTTCAAGAAATAGCTAGTTGCGTGCTGTAAGGCATTGAGTGGGGTTGTAGCAAAAGATATTTCCTGACATGTTTGAACAAGGCACCACAATTACCAACAAGCCATAGTCATGCTAATTTTTACCGACATGCCAAAAACTGCCGATGGCTTCGGCAAAAAGTGGGGTAGAGTGGCACCATCATACCCCCTATTTAGAAATGCCCCTAATAATAGTAGAGAACATTATCCACATTTCGCATTTTCTTTTCTTTCCATTGTAGTCCTTCTTTAATCTTACATCTTTATTCAATAAAATAAAAGTTATCTATATTAAATACAACACATCGCTACTCCACACATCCTTTACTCTTCACAGAACTTCATCTTCTTAGTGGCGCTTCTTTTACCAATATCAATATTAACATAAGATTTGAATCGAGTGTTCAAACTATGAACGTAATTAACCAAACCTCTGCTCTGGTACCCTCTCCATTTGGTAACCTGGCAACAGCATCACGTACAAGAGAGAGTATAGTGACGTATGCAGGTCTATTTGATATCAAAAGAGCATGTTCTCTTGCTTTGCTCGTGCCAGTATCCTTGTTAAAAACACCCTACAAGAAATGGCACTACTGTTTGAAAGAATGATCAGCGCATGTAAAAGAGGAGTATCTTTATCCCTAGGCAAGATAATATAACTTAATAATATGTAATCATTCATAAATGCTAATATACATCATTAGCATTCATATTACTTTGTTTTACTTTTGATGATGCACTTTCCATAAATCGATATTCCCTAATTACACATCCACACTTTCCTCAGTTACAGATCCACAGTTTCATCTTGACACTCCATAAAATGAGTCAAATCCTCACATATTTGGAGGCCTGTACATAGAGTATGATGTACTCAAGAAGACAAGAAAGTCAAATTAATTTCAATACTGTACAAATGAGCGGAAACGTTTTGTTGCATATGAATTTTTTCTGCATTATCAACCGGTATTGAAAATCTGCAATACAAAAAGTCTATTCATAAAGTTGATTGAGTTAATATGTCGTAGTGTTGTGCTCCAACAACGAGATGATTTCAAAGCATAAATGTTTATCAACTATAAGAAAAACATTAATACCTTGACTGGTCCGACGATTGACGAGAATCCGTGCATCTTGTAAATGAACGGCTTGTGAGGGTTTTCATAGCGCTTTCTCTCCTTTCAATAAGAGAAAAGTAGAACACATTATAGCAGAAATCGGCCCCTTTAATGTCCAATGAAAAGAAGACACAGAGATTTAGTTCAATATGATATAGGTGAGGTTACACGTTCCAATTCAAATCAGGGAACAACAATTTTGGGCTCATTTTGCACCTAAATGTTATGTGTTCATTCTTGGATATAGCATACTCGAAGATGAAGATTGCTAGATTATGAAGTGCAGAAAAAAGTTTACAATTATCTACGCATCACAAAATAACTACCTGGATTTGGAATGCCACCTTTTCTTGGTCTGTGCTTGGACGTACAACAAAATCAGTCCTATTCAGAGAAGAAACAAGAATCATGCAAGCAGCCTACAATCAGCAATCTTAATGCTCCATTGAAGAACATCAGTCAATAAAAGATTTAACGCACAAAAGCTGGAACCATAGGCTTGCAATCAATTTTTTTCAGTATGATCTGCTATGTTTCCTTTCAAAGTTGAGCAAGGCATATAAATTTCAGTGCTAAAAAGGAGTAAAAATGTCCTCTGGCAATGAAGATTTTGAGAAACCATCCTTATCTGCCACAGAATTAGCACATTTTTATCATTGTAACTAAATAAGAATGCTCCCCTGTAGGCCAAATTCTTTCTCCTATAGATAACACCAAAATAAAAAAATTGCCCATAGTTTAGCCCATTTTAGCAATGTTAAAACGCAGTGACTCAATCTCGTTTATGTCTGACTTCATGCTCGGCCCATTCTGCAAATTATTCCCTGTTGTCAAATACAAAACTCAGTAAAGGACTGCAAATTCTTAACGAAGTATAGCCAATCTAATATCATGAGCAGAGTTTTGTGAAGCATGAGAGAAAAACTGGAATATGACACTCGTAATTAGAACTCTGACGGTTGATATTATAGCGTAATTGAACTGATTCGAAGGTTAGTTTGGCTAAATCCAGGAAATTGCTAGTGCATGACAGCGGAAAGTCAATCGAGGAGTCTTCTAGCCGCAAAGCTTTCGAACAAGATAGCTGGTAATCACACCTCTGAAAATGAAGCAACAACCAAATCATCACATAACCACCACTAAAAACAGAGGCTAGAAGACCGCAGAACAAACACAAAAACAAATCGTCACTTCTACGAGAAACTCTTTATCGCAAATTAGGTAAGCGGTAAATGATGTGTATGACATGAATGATTCCATGGATGTTTGCACGAGGATAGAATGAAGGGAATTAAGGAATCCTGGATAGAGGAGTCATCAAGAAAGAGGCTGCGAGACGGTTACCTTGGATACGCTCTAACTTTGTCAATAAAATTGTGTACCCATTCTTAAGTAAGCCAATTCAGTGATTAGAACATATGCATGTAAAAAGGGCTTTATTATTGACAACCTGTAGGAACTTAGCGCGATTTTGCTAGGGAGGGCATAGATAATCTGCGCAAAGCGAGCATCAATCAGTTGGGCGCCCTGTAGCCCCCAGTGGTGCTCAGATGCATTGATTTACATCATCAGAGTGAATTCTGACAAATATGGCAAAATGATGCAAGAAAGTGCTCGAGTGCTCTATTTCTTAGGGAGGGGGCACAAAGTCATATTTTGGAAGTCCAGAGAGAGCCTTGTCCCCAGGCCACCCCTTGGCTGGCAAGTTGAGATCACAGCTTTGTTTATACTGTCTAAAAAAGATCAACGAAATGTAATTTTTTTAGTCTTCGGATATGTCGCTAGATTAAATTATTGGATGTGTCTGAACTTTTAACTCATGAATATACCGCTAATATAATCATCAAGACGAAGAAATGTCTCTGTTCTTTGTTGCGATCTTGGTATTCAACTTGTTTTAAGTATTCAAAAAGCCATGGACAATCCACTATCGGCTTGTGGATCACATGGCAAATAAGGGCAGACTATCAGAAGACCATGACCAGGGTTGAATTGTTCGAAGAAAGGTGAGAATGAGCTTTAGTAAAGCCATGTGTATGAAAAAGCGTCACGAAAAAACAACAAAGACAGTCATTGTGAATGGTTCAGTTTAACTAAGAATTTACGTGGATTGTGTAGATCTCACTCACACGGCAGACAATCCTTCTTTCATTACACTTCCAAGCCTCAGATGATGAAAACCCCCTGGAAACTACCAGATCTAAAGAAATAAGTTCCGTCTCTACTAATCATCTCCAGGAGGGATATGCAATGCTTTAACAGTGAATGAATCTCACGGTAGCAATCGATGGTCTCAAACACACTTCCCCTAAGTATTCCGCCATGGATTATAGTGACAGTTAAAAATCTTGAAGGGTTCTTGGGTTAAAATGCCTATTTCAATAATCGAAATACTTAACTGCCCATTTCTGTTATGAACCCATGAGAAAGTCCTGTGGTATATTTCAGCCA
This sequence comes from Mastigias papua, assembly GCA_964019165.1. Lineage (NCBI taxonomy): Eukaryota > Metazoa > Cnidaria > Scyphozoa > Rhizostomeae > Mastigiidae > Mastigias > Mastigias papua. The sequence continues at coordinate 1,887,761 of OZ025270.1, forward strand.
TAGAAATACTTATTCGCACTATATGTAAAACCAAGCCGATGTAAAGATAACTCCAAAATTCGATAAACACAGAGTGCAAGAAAATGAGAAAGTGCAAGAAAACGAGAAAAAACTGTTAACAATGCTTGGTTATTCTACCTCAAGAGCAAGCATCTACTGCCAAGATTTTGGCAGTGAACTTCAATCTATTGTAAGGCATGAGGGCTGTCATACATATTTGCTGAGCATAACAACATGCTCACCAACAAGAGGTAACTTACTTCTGCTGAAGTCCTATTGGACTGGATGAACCATATTCAATGCTTTGTGCGGCCTATGAGATGAACATAAATCAGTAACACAAGATTACACAATGTAACAATGTAGCTATAGGTGTTGTACTTGCAACATACATCAGGCCACACCCATATAGTCGCCCCTATTACTTTGTCAATTGATTGATTGACAAAAGCGCTTAATTGTCATTCACACTGTATGGTTACTTTTAAAGACTTCATAGCTAAATACAGAGATGGGCAATTACTTCTTCCATGGGGCTAATGAGAAGGAGAAAAAACAGTGGAGGGTCTGGCCAAAAAGTTGATGAACTCAGTTCTTCGTAGTTATAATTGGGTATTCTATATACGTGAATAAAACCAACTTCAGAATAAAATCAACTTTATGCTTATTCTGTAAGTTCCAATTAACCGTTCACAGGCAGGTCAAAATCAACCAAATGACTGTATGTGGCCGAAGGCCTTGCAATGCCCAGGTCTGGTTTAGTGTAAAAAACAACCTCGGGTTGTAATGCCTTTTCACACTAATAAAAATCTTTCTTGAGGAAAGACTGCAAAGGTTCACTTATGAATTTAACTATATTGATAAGGGTGGCCTGCGCCTTCCACCTCTTGTAGTTAAGTTGAACTTTAACAAAACTTGCAGCAGTTTCACGGGGTAGGGGCACGTTTGTGTGAGACATGTTCAGTAATCAGGGGCACGTTTGCATCATAGTCCTATGTTTGCATCATAGTCTTATGTTTGCATCATAGTCCTATGTTTGCAGCATAGTCTTGTGCATAACATATGTTCGCTGAACATACGTCTGTACTAGGTTTCACTTCTCTCATGTTCAGCAAGCGTGTGTAAGTTGCTCAGTAACAATAAGAAATGAAAGAAAACGATTAGACAAGAGCCAGAGGGGGTTTAAACTTCAATTTACGAGACTTTTCAATACAATAATGCGGGGACCTTCAAAATATGTTTTCGAGGCTATCTGTAGGTCATAGAACATCCAACATGTAAAATCTCCACGAAACGAAAGCCCACAAAACAACATTTGACATAAGGCTACTTTTAAAACCGACTCTAAGAAAGTAAAAAAATGCAAGTCTATTGTCAAGTAAAATGGAATCGAAGGACAGAACCTAAGAATTTAAAAGTAGCAAAACACTGAAAGAGGATATTACGCAACATTTTTTCCCACAACTGCTAAATACATTACCTTGTCCTGTTTAACAACTTCGAGCCAATATTTGCAAAGAGGTACCAACATACTCTCATCGTCTTGATCAGTGCCTGTCAAAATTATAGTAAAATGTAACCAAATGGTACAACTAGAATGGATGAAGTCACATGATTTATACCGTCATAATTCATAGTGACTTCGCATATCTAAAAAGAAGGAAAGGAGAAAGGAAATAATATTTGCATCATTATTATTGACTTGTGGCTGTGAAGGAGCAAATTACCATTTTTCTAACTTGGTACAATACCTCTCTATAAGAAATCGCATAAATTAGGCACGAAAGAGAGACAACATGTGATTAATTTGCGAAATGGTCAATTACCCATTTTACCCCAGGTTACCCATTTTACCCCAGGATACCCATTTTACCCCAGCAGACCCTATGACATATCGACTTTTTAGGTCACAGAGATGAAGTATTGAACTTTCTTAAATTCATGAGCAACTGAGTCCTTACAGAAAAACGTGCATGTTGTGAAATGTGTTCCAATCTTTTGCGAGTAAACTAGCAAAAGTACATACTTTGCCGACTAGCATCGACTTTCTTTCGTACTCACGGCAATCAAATGATTCTTAAAACATAAAGCAAAGCTAGATATACTGTTTCAATGTGATGTTATATTGTTAACTGATATGAAGTTAAATCTCACCCCAGAAATAATTTCTCTACTACGAGAAAATGAACGCATGCAACGAGACTCCTATAAATGCATTACTTTTTACTACAATTTAAATGGGGGTCTCAAGTCCCAAGTTAGGCCAAAGTGGGTATACGGTTTTCAGTTCCTTTATCCAAAAGTCTTCTCGCCGTTGCAGATAGGATCTTAAGAATTCTTTACCACCTTCGAAAGATTTGAGTTGTTCAATTATCATAAACTATGCATCTCTGTTGAAGTTGTGGGAATTGTTGTCAAAATGTTGGCAAACTGTAATAGATATTGAATTATTGGAGTCTTTCCGGTGGTTGTTCATTCTTAGACTAACTAGTGCTTCTGATTTACCAATGAATTGTAATTTATACTTTATACATTCCAGTACGTATATAACATATTTACTTTTAAAGTTAACATTGTGCTGGATCAGGAAGGTTTGTCCCAGAATGTCTTCATTTTTTGCTACTATAGTCAGAATATCTCACTGAGGTTTTTATCTTTTGACGCCACAGCAACAAAAGAGCACGAAGTTTGTTTCCCCTTCCATTCTAAGCAGGATCAGCGTATAAACATATCTGCTAAGCAAAGATACTATGAAACTCCCCATAATCTATAAAAATATTCCATCTTTCGTAACTTACAGGCTCAGTATTCTTATGCTCTAATGCAAAACTATTGTAAATGCCTCCCACTTCCGTACTTACCAATCCACTTCCATTGATTGGTGTCCTGAACGAAGGCCACAACTGGTGCGAAACTAGGCAGTGCAATTGCTATGAATGGAGAAAATGCAAAAAAAATTTAGCGATAAAGCAAAATTCCGCACCTTAGCCAATGGTCATCACAAAAAATTATTCACTCAACCACAGGCTAGACAGTGAGGAGACAATCTTATTACATTCGTTATGGAAACGGGAAAACTACGGTTAAGATATTGGTAGTTTCGGTTTAATTCTTGCTTTTACGCAGAATATAACAAAATGCTCTGAGTAAATCTGGGGCAGACAAACTCATCTTCTGGTTTTCATATGTGTCATAGAAGCAAATATGTAATCTTATAACTGGAAGAAGTCTCAAAAGACCTAGATAACCATTAAGCTCCATACACGACAAATCTCCCTAACATCCTCAGGATATTCCCAAAACTTCACACACGATGACTGTTTATTTACATGCAAATTCATCTATTTCATAGCATACAGACTAATACATATGGATAAATAAAAACTCTATGTACCTATTGAGTCCCCGGAAAGGAAATTCAATGCTGGTATAACTAACTCTGACCATGAGCTAACCTCCCTTGTCCATGTGACTGTTGACGACTCATCCGAGTTCTGCTTGAAACAAGCAACAATGTATAGAGCCAAAGAAAACAGGAGAGATCCGTTAAGAAAATAACCGAAAAGAAGATAAAGAAATATAAATTGAATATTAAACCTATATGATATTCAATATCTAAAAGACTGTTCCATGAAGTCGTCCATCTCAGGCTTTTACGAACAATAAGTTAATCTATGAAATAAAAATAATATTTTTTTCAAAATGCATATCGTATATTACTCAAATGTCTACAAACACAAATCTTGCTAATGGGTAATCTGCATTTAGCTGGGTGACAATGGAAGACAATGGTAATAAAAACAATAGAAGAGAGGTGCACACTATATGTAGTACATTTCAAAGTTTTCAACAACAATAATAATAATAATTAGCATAATCAATAACGAAGAAGCTCGCGATTGCACCATGATCAGTTTCTCATGCAAAATGCATAATATGTTATATGGATGATAACAGAAGATACCACAGAAATAACGAAATGGAGATAATGATTATCGAAGCCTAATTAAGTAAATTTTGAGAAAGGAGTCTGATGACTGACCAGATATACCAATGCAGCTCATGGAAAGATTAACGAATTCAATTATATGATAGTCATTGTCGAGATCAGTTACGAGGGAACGATATTTGAGTTCTTTTAAACGAGAATTGCTATTTAAATTTGTCTCAAAGTGGAAAGAAGCATGTCAGGCCGAAGGTTTTCACCCTTGAAAATGCTTTTAAAGGAATAAATGAATGCTTTTTCAAGAATTAACCAGCCGCATCTCTTATCGTCCTGTCTCCCTGGCTAACCAAAGATCGAAACTACCAGACCAAATATGATTTTCTGGAGGGAGTACCCAAAGGGTATAAGGCTGATAATTTGTATGCTTGAAGTAAGACTTACCTCCCAAACATCAACTTCCTGTTGTAACTGCAAGAACAAGAGATACAATGAAAAAGGAAAACGGGAAACAACAGGCCCACAGGACCGAAAGATTAAAGAAATTTTGTGTAAGAGCTGTTACTGCAAAGATTCTCTCCACTATTTTATAACAACAAACAAAGAAGAAATCAGTAGTCAGGCTATACGCCCCTGGTGATGGTAGCCAGGAAACATATTAACAAAAAGGCAAAGTCTTGCTGGATTTTTACAATAAATTTGCAATCTGTCATGTCATAAAAGAAATACTGAGCCAAATAAATAGTAGCAAATCTCTTACACTTTTGAGGTGACTATGGTAATACAGGTGTTGTCTTATTTGATTTGAATATCCAGTTTTGCAGTTTTGCATTCCAAACAGAAGATCTTACAACTTCTAAGGGGGATTTTGGTAAAACAAATCTTCTTGCAGCTACATAGACTAGAGCAAACTCGATGATAATGTTTGATCAAACAGTTACATATGAAACAATTCATCTTATAAAAAACTCTGATAACCGCAGCTGTGATACGACGTGGTCACAGAGCCAAAGGGATTTTCCAAAAACCTATTTGCTATAATGTGAAGTTCAAAAGATGCTTTCTTAGGGAGAACTGACCCTGAAATCGGCAAGTAGCATTCCTAAAAAGGAAAAAAAATGAAGCAAATTTACCTCTGTCGCTGTACATTGTAGATCATCTTTTTCAATGAAATACCCTCTCAACAATGTGAAAAAGCATTGCTCTCCTTCCTCGTCATCATTTTCACTCGAAGAACTAAAGAGCACAGAAACACAGAATAGATGAATACATAAACAACAAAATCAAAAAACGAATGAATAAAAAAATGGATGACTACACATATCTATCTCGACACTTCATTAATGCAAGAAATTCTACTGCAACTAGCCAAAAAGTGACAGCTTTCCTAAATGCAGCGGTTCCTTTCCATGCAAAGCTAGCAAAAATGACAATAATTTTCCTTTCGGATAAAAATCAACTTGGTTGCTGTTGTTGCAAAAATAATGATTTACCATGATCCTACACGTAAGCAATATCACTGAAATACCGCTGAAGGAAATAACCACACATCATTTTGATAATATGACTCACAAACAGGGGGGGGGAGAGAAAGGTAAATCCTTCTTTTGCAACCCAATGCCAGAATCTATTTAGATTTTAACATTGAATACTCTCTTACTGACATTGGCAAATTTGAATTCTCCCGACAGTGGTGTCATGTGTCATATAACCCTCTAGATCAGTGGTTCTCAACCTTGTAAGAGGTACGGAATTCCACCTGTTCCATGCGGGCATTTAACGAAACCTTCTAAATTGGAAAAGTAAGACATGATCATTTCAAGCTCAAAACATAGGTATATGCTCTACTTGTGCACAGGTTGACCATATGAATCAGTTGTGCGTCTAGACCTCCGCTGAATCCCGGAGACTGACTCATCGAGCCCTTGGGGTTCAGTCGAACTTACTGTTCTAGATAGAATGAACTTCCACTGAAAGTTATCACGAACCTTTCTGTCGCTCAAATTCAAACATTGCTTTGAAAAAGTACGCTCTGTTTTTATAAGAACAACTTTATAAGAACACGAGCCTCAAACTTTATGGAAAATTAAGTACAAATTAAAATTTAAAAACAACGTGAGGCTGAAGCACTATTGTAAAATGATTTGGAACTGAAATAAAAATTTTTAAGCTCAACAATGTTTCCTAAAAGTCCTTGAAACACCCAAATCATCAGTGTGTAAAACACCAAGACTTTTAGTAAGGATTATACATCTGTAAGAACGTATATCTTTTGTCTTCTGCTAATGTTATTGAAAATAATACCTGTTTCATAAACATCCAATGTTCTCTTGTATATTGTCCAATGTCTACATTGCTTACATCCCAATAATTTAAGAACAAATTAAGAAAAATTCAGCCTCAAAAATTTTGGAAAAATTAAGAACGGCCAGCTTGAACCTCAATTTTACTGGTTCTTATAAAAAAGAGTGTATGCAAAAATCTTTTGTTCCACACAATGCAAAGCTTTACCGAAGGACAAAAGACCATGAAGAACTTAGGAAACAAACTCGCTTGCAGATTGAAACATGTCAGCAAGCTAAAATTTATCAAAGAGGACTCAAATACAAAAGGGGCCAAACGCAATGTGAAGATAACAGAAAATCTGCCTTGCCATAATGACAGACTGACAGGTAAGAGAGTTTTCTTTGGTATTCATTTTCATGTCCACTGGATACAGTTCTTTCACAATAAAGTGCAGGAGTTATACTGAGTATCAAAATAGCACAAAGCTAAGAGCAATACAGAGATTAAGCGAACCTTAGGAAACCACATAGATCGCTAAAATTACGTGGAAAACAAAGACATCTGTAAAGAAATAGAGCATATCAACAGGCAATACAGGCGAGCAACTAGAAATTTTTGAGAGCATGGTTCTAAGTAACAAAACGGGTACTCTAGACACTTTCTAAAGAGAATGCATGTTGACACAACATCTTCAGGTCTATAAACAAAAGAAATCGTACGGGATGTTTCAGGATTCGGTACTTTCATATGTGACAAAGGTTATAAGCTGGCCTACTTAACAAAAATAAAATAAACAGTTTCACAATTCTCCAAGAAACAAGGAAGTTTTATTTTTTTTTAAACTTGTCCTAAAATTGAGATATTTCATTAAAATAAAGGGCATAAAAGTTGAGAAACATCATCAAACTCACTTGATTTCATTTCATATCAATTCCTAATATTTGATATCAATTCCTAACATCTAATTCCAAACTTTCTGTGGTTTTATCACACCATATGCTTCGTTATAAGAAAACCACTTTTTTGCCCGAGCCTCAATTTTCTTAACTCTTCCAAAAATTGAGGCCGAAATATTCTTAAGATTTCTTAACTAGGAGTAAAACTGGAGACGTGTATTGCATAAATACTCACTCTTGGGGCTCGTCCATCCTTTCTTCGTGGGGGGCTCTCTCCTTCCCATTAACGCCTTGTTTTGAAGACAACTGCTTGATCCGCATGATGTCTTTCTCACTTAAAGGTGGTAGCTGTGATCTATATTTCTTTTTATTCTTCATTTTCTCTTCACGTCCTTTCTTTATTTTTTTAACTTTCTTTGATCTCTTGTTTGCTATGAAAATATCATAAAATCAAAATAACGGTCGATGGTTTTCAAATAATGTTCCATCCAATTTGCATTTCTAACTTAAAACAGCGAATTACAGTAATGTACTAGAAAACAAATAAATCAACAGATGAATGAATGAAGGTAATAAATCATAGATTACTTATTCATTCAAGAATTGAAATAAACATTTAGGTAACAAGGAATATGATACATCAAGCATCAGTGAGATTTGCCCTTACAATTGCAGGCATCAATGATCCGTCTAGAGTTGTTGTTTTTGCAAAAGCTAGGCATCACTCACAAAGAAGATAGCAAGGAATATCTTTATCATGTGACAGTACCCTTTTTCGTTGGATTTGCTCTCATGATTATATCGGCTAAGGTGATTGCTGATACATCGAGTTCCGGGTGGGCCTACGATGTAACATGAAGCACCCTATTTAAGTTCAACAGCTATGCAAGGGACCATGCAAAAGCGCAAAGGAATCTGAAGGATACAACAAGGACGCAAAATTTTTGAGACTTCTAATCAGGTCTGTTTTCTCCCAAATTAACTGACCAATCAGCATGTAAAATGAGCCTAAATGTAGATGTGGAACGCATGTGTAGAAAGAATCCTGCATGATGATTGGTCAATTAGGTTGGGAGAAAATAGATCTGAACAGACTCTTAAACATATGACAGCTATGCTGAAAGATACAGGAATAGCACAAATGATGCATGACTCTAAAAAAAGGCACAGCATAATCATAATTCAAACACATGAATTATCCACATTATAAAATCACACGGTGGTGGTGCGTTTACTGGGATAAAAGCTCCTTGTGATGTCACTAAAATCAGTTTCCTCGTATGGTGCAGATAGGTCAGTGTGAGTAACTGGAAAACGTGAATGAATCCTTAGTAGATAATATAGATTAATTGAAAAGAAAAAGCCACGGCAAGAAAAATGCCATTGAAATGTAAGATTCTACCTAAAAGTATTGTTCCTTTACAATTTGACATAACGGGCCTAAATCATGCACTAATTCTCTTGCTATCACTTATCTTTCATTGAAAATTATACCCAAGCGTATATGGTGCCAGAGGAATGGAAGTACAGACAAACGATCTATACAAGAACTAGTACTTTGTAGCTTAGTTATTTGCTAGTGTTATTAGAATCATAAACTGTATACAGAGGATTTAAATGCACATTGGCGTATGAATCACTTGGATGGTGGAGGAGCACAGGAGTTGACGGGTACGTATGCCATATTGTACATTGTAAAAGTCACATCCAAGCGTACAAAAATTGTATGATACAGAAATATATCAATATAGAAAAGAAAAGGGTAGCTTCAGGTAGGAAGGACATAATAGAATGTAAGAAAACTTCTTAGCCAATAACAAATGAAGTTGGGCACATGATTTTGCTAAGGCCCCGCTCATAATTGTATCTCCAAATACTGGACACATTATAACATATTGAGTGCATTTTTTTAATATTTATCAAATTTAGGGGGGGAGAAGTATGCACCCCCAATGCCCTTCTGTTCCTCATTCTCTGGAAATTGTACATCGACGAGGGCAGAATTGTGTCATACGGTTATGGAAATACCTCATTGCATAATCTGCGCTTCCTGTGCCTTTCAAGCATTGATTTGTATAGTTCGTCGGAAGTCTCATTGGTTGCCACGGGAGACCTGTACGGATCGTATTGGCCTGATGGCAATGATACCATCTTTGGCAGCACAGGCACTGCGGGGAGGCGACTGGGGAATTGGTTCTCATTCGAAGCGAACGGCACTGATCGATCTACGAAATCAAAGTTAAATATTGTGCTGAATGGGAAAAAGAAACATGGATGGTACATAAAACACTTCAAAATTATATGTGTGGTCGGAGTAACACAAAAGCTAGGAAACAAACATGAATACTCTTTCCTCGACAACTATCGATAATCACTTGCTGCAGATGCTACTAGCATTAGCCAATTTCAATTACTGTATATGTAACTCTGGCACAGGTCAAAGGCAGGGGTAAATACAGTAGATAAGGTTGTGGGTCATCAGGGCTCATTAATGTGGGGAGCACACGAGTGCCACTCGAGGCCACAAAAATGTACAATCCGAATCTCTATTGATCAAAGTCTACCCACTGATTGCTGCTACATACAAATGCTAGCCCAACAGCACTTAGCGCAGCTGGGAACCAAGGTTTGCTAGTTAATTGCATCTAACTACGCGCAAAATCTTGTTTTGATTTTCAGGCATATTTTGTGCACAGATATATGCTCACAGGCACAACAGACTTCTAATGAGCCCTTTCAGGGTGACATCACCATGAGAAATCAACTGCCCTTGTATGGAAGTACCAGTTGTAGCAGTCAAAACAGGGCTAGACAATAAAGGATATACATTTGAAGAAAGACACTTACGTTCGAGATTGTAAATGTTATATTCGTCTTCATCAGAGGAAATGCTCTCATCCTAAGCGGAGAATACAACGTGATATGATTTCAATGTCACTCTGTCACTACACTGTATTAATCGAAAGCTTGAACATTTTATGTCTCACCACAACAGGAATATCAACAGAATCAATTCAAGGGATTTTATGATAACACTTTATCTGCAGACTAGTAATCCTTTTGGGTTCGAATTTTCATTATGAAACCTACTTACAATAGCATGCATAGGTCTTGAACTGATGTTTGTACAAGGGGGCCCTTCCTAACAAGAAGGGCGCGGCCCAAGTGAAACGATTATGGGGCCTCAACCTCCATACTATTCGAAAAATTTTGAAAACACTCATCTTTTATTGCCAAATGTTGGATAAATGATCAATGGTGGCTACAGTCTGATTCATATGTTAGTATTGTTCAGAAAAACAGAAGAAGGTGCGGCCCTTCTTTGAGAAGGAGAAAGGGGCTGAACCTCAGGCCCTCGCTTCTACAGATCTGGTAGTGAGGAAAATAATCTTGGCACAAAATGACCAGGCATGAAAAAATATGCAAGAAGTCGGGTTTTACCCAGGCTCCTCAACTGAATAAAGAAGAATATTTGTCCATAGAATATATCTCATTTACATTCATTTCAATCTACTATTTCAGTCGAAAGCATAACACAAGAGAGCAACAGCAATAATGCAATTCAATATAAATGTAGGCCATGGATGTAACTCCAATGATCCGTTGAATACTTACACACTCCTACGAAAAGCCATACAAGCCAATAGAAATATGCGGTATGATATACACGTATTTTTTATAAGAAAAACACATTTTTCCTGAGGCTCAATTTTCTTAACTTTTCACGAATTTGAGGCTGAGATTTTCTTAAGATTCTCTTAACTTCTGCAGGAAAAAAACTGGCTGAAACAGGCTACTCTGTATTTGTTGGGCCACCATAATTCTCGATCTTTGTACGAGAGTTTGCCAAAAGGAGCCAATATCAATTTCTGGCATGTAAAGAAGATGAACTGTAATTTTCTTAGCATTTTCTTGAACTTGAGCCTTGGGATTTTCTTAGGATTTTCTTAAGATTTTGGCCATTTGAGCCTCATTTTCTTATAAACTTTTTTCTTATAAAAAAGACACGTGTATTGCGACACAGAGCCATTGGTAAACACTAGTGTGTTGTGGTAAAGATGCAACCATCAACCGAGACGAACAACAGTAAGAATCTCAAAAAAAATTACTTACATGGCATTCGGCTTTAACTTCCTTTATAATTCTATAAAGAAAAGAAAACATAACTTTCAAAACACTCTGAAATTGAAGCCTTGAATAAGAAAACAAAATATCATCAATAGTTCTTCTTCCTATATAATATACATGAAGCATTTGAGGATCAAAGAAGATGTCTCGTTTATCCTACAGCATGATCATGAAAAGGAATAATTAACATAATTGATTAATGGTCTAGGCCATTGGTTCTTAACCTGGGTTCGACGACCGAACCCCAAGTGCTCAGTGAGTCAAGTTTCAGCTGTGCGGAGGAGGTCTAGACACACATCAGATTCATATGGTCATTATGTGATGTTTTGAATTTGAAGAAAACTATACTTTATTTTTCCAACTATGGAGGTGTATATTTTGAAAAAATAAGGGTAGAAAACTAATAAATAAACAATCCCTGGAACAAGGTTAAGAGCAACTAGCTTATGATAAAACTCAGAAAACTTTATGAACATCAAAGAATTGACGGGCGATGCATCTATGAGATATGAAGTATTCCCTTTTGATAAATACAAAGCTGATTCTACCACCTTGAGACTTTCACTTCATGTTAGACAGTTGCAAGATGCAAGAATATTTCAGAGTTATATTGCAGTGCAAATCAACGCTTTAAACTCAGATCAAATTAATCAAAATGATAAATACTTTTGGAATTTCTTATACACTTTCTCATCGACTGTCATTGAAGTATCAACAGGTTCAGATCTGCAATACAAATGCAGTGATTTTCAGCGTAAATCACAAAGCAGAGACAAATAGAACAAAAATCAATATGAGAGCTTCCAATTACAATATAGAAAGGAATCTACTAAAGCTGGCCACCTTTCGGACACTAATTTAAGAAGGGTGAACAAATTTACTCAAAAGAGAAGCTTTAAGGAAATAGCGGTGGGGAGAGCTTGATACTTGGATGAATTCAGGCAGCATTTTCTGTGCTCAGTTTAAGACGTATGGTCGGCCATAATTATCCAAGTATTAGCTAAGTTTCATTTCATTCTACACATATTCATACAGGGTATCATAAATCTATAAAATCTAACTGGTCCTGTTGAAAACAAAATACAAAAAATTAAACTAGAAAATAAACAGTATATCAAAAGTGTCACGTAGCATAAAAGGCTCAATAAAATCGCTTTGTTCTTGCGAGTAAATATCAGGAAGTTACGCACGGCTATATGAATATAGAACTTGCAAAACTTTCTTTCACTGGGTTCCCAGCTGCGATAAGTGCTGTTACCTTAAAATACGTAAGTAGCAGCAATCAATAGGTGAATATGGATCAAAAGTGCCAGCAGACATTCGGACTGTCTTGTTCTGCGCTTGCGAGCGGTGAATGCATGCTTGCAAACATTGATGAACCCGGTGTAACATACATGATGGTTATCTATTATACTCTGTCCATGTCGTGAAATAATAACAGTAATTTGCTGCCTAAAAGACTTCTAACTGGCCAGCAATGCATGACACAGACAATACTTTCCAACTCAAAGGAAGTGTAAGGAAAAATAGCTCAGTTCGCAATGAAGAACGCGATATAAAAGTTATCAAAAACGAAACACACCTCAAAGGCTGAATAGGTTGGCCAGGTCCATGCCTTGCTAATTGATCTAATATTCTCTGTAAAGAAAATCACACGCAAAAAATGAGCAAACTGCTTTGAAAACGTTTAAAACAAAACTGCTAGAGGTTAAAAGGAAGAAATATGCAAAGATAATAATGAAGTTGATAAAAAATTGCCAAGTATGGTCAGTTGAATGCAAAATTTGACAGAAGTGCCGTCAAAAATTGTAAGTCATCAATGTAGGTAATTCTTTTCATTTTCTAATATTTCTGTTATCATTTTGAAAAGCACATATTGCAAATGAGTTTTGCACTTTACTTTAATTTTACAGATATGTATGACGGAGCTAACCTAAATAAAGAATTTTAAATGAAAATGAAATGACTTTTATCTTGATGGCTACAAATATCAAATTTCGGAAGAGGACTCAGCTTATAAAATGAACAACTTGGCGCTTGTCAATTCATATGCTAGGTATTTGAGGGCTTTTTGTCTTTAAGCAAATCCCAAACCAACGAAATAATGAACCCAATAACAATATATTCTACTTATATTTCATTACACAATAATTTAAAACTATAGCTTCTGCTGTAAACCTAATTCGAAATCACAGCTGCTAAATAGGTCTACTTTCCACACAGCTACGTTCAGCCTGTGCACGGCTATCGGGCATGAGAAATATGCCTATTTTTATCAATACTTCGTTCATTCCTTGTCGGTTGAGGAGGGATGAGAACGTTGAGCCTAAAATCATTAAATTCCAGTAGGAATGAGGACTGTGCAAGAAACAGCACGATCAAGTGCACATTTGAACACGGATGCATGAGAGAAAAGTTACCTGACGAGATACAAGTATTCCTTGAAGCAATCGGCCGCATCGTTTCTTCTCTTTTAACTGTCAAACAGAGAAGCAGATGCGTAATAAAGAAAAAATGCCTTAGATAAAGAAATTATCGCCACAGCAAACAGCTGCTGATGGTACAAAGGAAGACATTTTCATTACACATAAGAATCCTAGGAAGATGGAAGATGACAGATGGTAGATGGCAGAAGCACTGACGGATACCAAACTTGTATCTATGAGCCTAGTCAAACTGTTCTGATCAAATGACGTAAAAACCCATTGGAACATCTGATGAAAATCCACTTATACATACTACACAACTGACCCTATCTTTAAGTTAAGCAACAGATAAATAGAAAGTCAGAACAAAAAACAATTTCACATTATCTCAAAATATCAGACAAGAATATCAAATCAAGTCGTTACTAGTAGTTATTTCAAAGTAAATAGCAGAAATCAAACACAAGTTTATTAATTTATTTACATAAGTTTATAAATAATTAACTTCTCCTAATCCATTATTAAAATACACTGAAATGTATAGAAAATACCTTATAGTTTTTGTACTTAAGAGACCTGCACTTCTGCCAATATCTGACAATACTTTTTGAGCAATTTCCTCCTGTTCAATGAATTAAATTCAATAAATGAAATCTGGTTCAAAACTAATTGATGACATGGAAATCAGATACGACTACTAAGTCATTATATGCAGTTCATAATGCACAACATACTTCACAATTCTACACAATGCCTCATAATGCTTGCATTTAATTGGAGAGATCTACCATAATATCAAGTCTTTTGAGATCATGTCATGTTGTATTTTTCTATTGTTGTATCATATTGTATATAAAAATTGTATGCAAAATTTCAGGTGTATCATTTACTTAAAATCAAGAGGGGAAATATTGAGTATGTTGAACAGTTGAGCAATTCACAATCATTCCAAGAAATATTGCAATCTTGGAAAACTCAAATTGCTTAATCTAATACAGCTGGAACAAACTGAAATTTTCATACCTTTCATTTTTCTATACAACACACTGACTGGGTTCCCATGTTTAAAATTCTGATCTTCACTGAATAATAGCCTAAAAGCAGTGAAGTTAAAAAAATAGACAGTTCTACAATACAACTGCTTTTGATTAGAAATTGAGTTGGAAAGGTAGTTATACATATCTAAAGGCAGTTAGACTGGAAAGTGCAGTCTTCAAAGCAGATGATTATATGGTACAGCTTTACCAGAATAACTAAAAGTTGGTGAAATTATTACTTTTTGGTGTTTCTTATTACAAAATTTTAAATATCTCTATGGCAGAACATTATCAGATATTTTTGGTGTATTTGATAGAGCTATCATTAGGCAAACTTTTAGTTCAGAATTGAAAATGAATATAAGAATCTGTGGAACATATGTTCTTTTTTTTGACACTTTCTTACTGTCAATACAGCCAGCTGCATTCTGGATTAAATACAGCTGCAAAGCTGTGGCAAAAAAGTTGCAAAGTTTGAGAATAGGTCCAAATAAAATGCATTGGGCAAGGGTGCTCAAAGTATTAATTCAAGGGATAAACTTACCTCAAAGTTTCATCATGAAATCTTGGTGTATTGCCAGAGAGAGAAGGCAAGAATTTCTACAACCAAATTACAATGGTGAAATGTTGCAATAATAACCATGGAAAATAAAAATTCAAATTATTACCTATCTAATATTATTAAATATATCAAATTTTATGCCAATCATAATACCTCTGTGGCACAATACAAAAAATTGGTTGCATTTCACCCCTCCTTCATCAAGAAGTTAAGAATCCTTCAACTATGTAGCAAACATCATCTACTTTAGTTAGTGTAGCTTCTACAAAAATCTTTTTGAAATACAATTGGCTATACATGGAGCAACTGTAATACAAATTGAAACCACTTCAAAAAAATGGAAGACTAAGTTGGATGTCTGATAATATACTAATTATGCAGGAAATATTCAATTTGACAATATACTGCCATCTGAAAAAGAGCCTCCTTAAAACTATAAGGTAATGGTTGAATTAAGTAACAGGTTTTTCCTATGTATTATAGCCTACCAATAGTTGATACAGGCACAGCACCGCCAATTAAAAAGTGGGGGGGGGAGGGGCTACAAGCAATAAATTACCTGATAAAGGCTAGAAAAATCAGTGCCCCAGCCCCTGAACCAATGCATTGCTTGTGATAAAACTTACCTGCAAATGCGCCTTCTCACCAGGAGTCAAATTCTGCCAAGTTTCATAACTCAACACTTCTTTGAAGATATCAACCTTTATTGAACAGACAAAATCAGGAATAAACAACCAACAAGGTCAAAATGAAATAAAACATATAAAGTGGGGAATAAGAGTAATAACATTGTAAGAAAGCTAGTTTGCTAATAATAATAAAGGCAAAGACAGTTAAACATAGATCTAATCCTACAGTAATATCAGTAATATGAAGAAAGAATAATATGATTAAAAAAACATGTATGAATAATATTTATAAGAACTATCAGTTTCTAAGGAAACAACCACTATATATATATAATCAAGCTTCTCTTTCTATTTTCATGATTAAAATTTATGAAATCTTATAAAGGTATATAATGTACAATGCTGAAACTCATATACAGCAATCTCTATCTTTGTGTTATATGTCTAAGGCATTGAAAGGAAATCTCATTGAAAAAATTAGCAAAAAATTCACATTTTCAATCAAGCCAGAGGGAACTTGGATTTCTTCTCCATTTAGCATGACATTTTGGGCTTCTTTATCCATCTCAATCAATCTAGCATTTGATGCAATAATTGAAAGTTATTTCAAGATGGTCAAAATTAATATGAAAGACTTGTATGGATATGAAATGTATTTTACATTACTGCTAATGAGAAACACTATGAATGAAAGAGAGCCCAGAAATGAAGAAATATGAAAAAGAATTAATGAAATCTGCAGTAAGCTAATTTCAAAACACTATTACACCTGATTCCCTCTTCTGCATGAAAAATAATTTTTAATAAATATTTGAAGCTTTGAAAATACTAACTTATATATTGAAATATTCAAATGTGTTATAATCTCAACTACAATGAGCTAGTACATCAAGCACATCATGAGCCAGTAGGTTTCACAATGAATCACTGTGATTGGATCTTTGATTTGATAGCTTTTGACGTGAGTTGCAAAGTGTACAGATGTTCAATTAAAATCTATCTATAAACAATGACACACATTGCAATAGGTAATAAACCTAAAACAATCTAAAATATACTTTTTGCTTTCTCACAATAATATCTAACGTTGTTAAGACCTGGGCACATTCCATATAGCCTAAGCTTGAAATACCTGATATGGAATATTTCTCTGTTGTATGTACACGATCGACATTGCACTACCTATATTTCAACTCAGTTACATACTGCATAGCAAATTAACGTCCCATGTTATAAACACACAATTTCAGCACATAATGCTATCCGTAAGGAAACAATACGGAGTAAATTGTGAATAACTACCTTCTTTCATTTCCATTGCTTGTTATACCATACTGAACTCTATGTCATATTATCGCCCCTATTCTATCGTTGCTGCTGTTGCAATGACAGGTGCATTCCAGAACGAGGTCAATAATTCACCTCATCTTGGAAACCGACGTCCGTAAACAAGTGAAACCAAAAAGAGCAACAAAAGCTCACAAACTGTCAATTCTCATTCAAGTCCTGGAATCACTAAAAATCCATTAAAATGCCTCCAAAAGCAAAAAAGGGGAAAGGGAGAAAGAAGAAGAAAGATGGTAGTTATTATCTAGCATTTAAATTAATTTCTCAGAACAGCCTTCCTATGAGAATTCAAGACAGAAGTACTGTGTCGGCGGTGAAGTCTTTCTAATCTAAATCTCTTTGCAAAATTATATCACAGTGCAATACGTTGCTTTTTCATGGAAAAAATTACACTATTCTCTTATTCCATAAGCCACAAAAGTTGTGATAGAACCTTTAAGTCTCATCAGTGTGATAGATTAAATCAAACATATTTGCAAATAATGGTTTAGCTAGCCGAAGACCTCACTCATCGAGTTTGAAATAGGCAGTTTTCTTACAGTTCAGACCATTTCTCGAATTTTCGCACCCTTGAACGAGATTGGTACGGGATTCTGGCTCTCTGAAAATCCTGATTTGACTTTTGCCTCACTACTATATGTTGCTTTGCTTTGTTATGCTCAAGGTACAATAGCTGGCAAAAAGAGCTATACTAAGCCAAAAATTAAATGGTAATGCCTTAAGAGTAAGAGCCCCATAAATATTTCTGCGTCTGTGATGTCTGAATAACTATATGTCATGCTAGGTGTTTGTATTCCAGTGCAGGAATTTGTAAATTAATCCAGAGTTCTGTTGGTGCAGTGCTCATTAATTTAAGTGATATGAGTTCTTCTTCAGTGATACAGTATGTTGTTTCATTAAAAACAATTGGATGTATCAGTTGTTTATACATAATGAAATTCATGCAATTACCAATAGCAGTGATTGAATATATGCATGCAATGACTTTGACATCTAGTTTTTGCAATGAACCCCATTCAAATTTGATTGACCCAGATCTGTGCTATCAAGCTACAATAATTAGAAGTTATTCTTCTTTGATGTTCTTTATAGACAAAGAGGAGCTAACAATCGAAGACAAATATAAGAAGACTCTGTTTGAAATAGAATCCTTGAAGGAACACTTGGGTGAGTTGTTCTTTGTTACCATGACTAATCTGCAAACTAAGTATTAATTATTTTATCAATTGAGGAGCAAGATAAAAGACAGCACCCCCATGGAAAATGGCACTTTTATATTTATACACTGAAATAAGTACAATATTTTGTTGATGAATATGCACCCCCTTAACTAACCACCTCCCCCAAATAATTCACCCTCCTTTTAGCCCAAATTGTAAATATATGCCCCCTTGTATAGGGGCCCTTACCTTGCCAAGAGGAGAAGAAATTGGTAATAAACTATTAGATATAGATTGAAACCAAGTCTTGTATCACTTCAAAAAGTGTCATTACTCCTTATTTAAACTTATTTGTGATCTATTGTTAGATTTTTGAAATAAATTTCTCCTTTAGCAAGTGCCTCCCTTGAATAAGCACTCCAATTTTTATATAAATGTCTTGGGTGCTCATTCAAGGACTGTATTCATAGAAGCCTATATGGATCTTTTAGTGTTGATGTGAATCATTGTTTATCTGCGTTATTGATAAGTATAGATTCCTGTACTATGGCTACTGTGAGTTATAGATATTTCATAGCTCACTCTCGTATTTTAATGCAGTTTGTTTCCAGTTTACTGAACTGATTGAACTGCAATGCTTCTTCCCTGTTGATTTGCTGCTTTTGAGCTACATAAGTCAGGTTAAATTTACTGCAATTTATTCTCTTACATTTTGTGTGATTGCTATGCTATGTTTGGCAATGATTGTGAGTCCAAATAAAAGCTGCATTAATAGTATAGTCCAGCTGTGTAAGAGTGTACCCTTCTTAGTTGCTGAAATAACCAAAATATGTTTTATGGCTGTTTCAGCATATCATTGTTAATTGATACTTTTCCTTTTATAGTTATATCTTGTTATCTGTTGGTAGCTATTGTTGTGATTTCTTTATTTTTCGTCAAAAAGCAATGAGAACAGACATAGCAAGAAGGGCCCAGTCAAAATCAGAGAACATGAGAGAAAAGATGTTAGAAGCAAAAGAAACAATTCAGAGTGAAAAACAAACTAAACTTGAAATTTCTGCTGGTAAGTTTAGGCATTTGTTATCTGCCATAGAGAACACCACAACAGTACCAAACAAGCAAATTCTTTGAGAATCAACACAAGTTTTGACAAAGTAGTAAGTTTTATATTAGCTAAATCTGAGTTTCTTGATAAATGGATGTACTTCTGTCATTTTAGACCTAACGCGCCAATACAAGACAATGCAGACAGAATTGACATTACGAATACAAACACTAGAGAAGCATGTTGGAATGCTCCAAGAACGGCTTTGTATGCTTTTCCTTATGATTGGATTTACACTAATAAGTCTGTTCTCATCCACTTTGTCTAGTCAATTTTTTTGGTATTGAATTTTGCCTTAATATGTCACTTTTGAATTTGATATCATATAATTCATTTGCTATATCATATATTTTTGCAATTTGATATATTAACAAACCAATGGCAAAGAGAATATGAATCAAGTGCTATGTATTTTCATTATTTCTCTCTTCTTAATGTTTCTATACACTCCTTTTATCTCTTCACTGCTTTCCTCTTGTTTTGAATAATTTCCATGGTACCTGTCAGTAGCATCCATTGATCTTTTCAGTACTCAACTTTAGGAACACTTTGTTCTTTAATGTGTTGTGTCTCCATGGTCAATCAGGTAAGTTTTTTTCTGATTTTTTCTTTGTACCAACATTACCCCTGTCCTTTTCTTAGCAACAACAGAGCAAGAACTGAAGCAAGTGAAGGAAGAAAAAGCTCAAATAATTGAGGAGAAAGACCTCATAATTCAAGATCTTCAGTTTAAGATTGATAATATGGAATCAGCATATGAAAATATTCTTCATGTGAGTTATCAATCTATCTACTTCAATTGCTGCATTGATATCTGTGCATTTCAGTTGGGGGGATCTGAGTGCTGTTCTAAATTATGAACACTGCCCATTAGAGAATGATAAAGAGCCAATAGAAACATGGCCATAATCTTTCAGAGAGAATTCTTTACTTTTACACCAATCTGACATGATTGTGTAGTCTGTGCAGTAGCAGGTTTTAGGGGGAGTGAGAGGGAAAATATCCCCCCTGAAGTAGCTTAGTCACCACTGATGTCCCCCCTTGCAGATTTGTCCTTATTTTAGTTTGACATTCCGTGAATAGATGGATCAGTAAAAAGTATAGAAACTTATATCTGTCCAATGTCAGTTCTTTAAGTCTGCTACTTAATTTTGATATTATTTGTTGAATATGGAAACCCTGAATGTTTATATTTCAACATCTATCTGTGCTAGATATGTAAAGCATGATGATATTTAAGCCAGTGCAATTGTTTGCTGTTACTCCACACATCTTGCATTATTGATGGCAGATTTATCATTAAAATCCCATAACTGACATATTCTTTAAGATTTATGGTTGCACATGGACTATTATCTTGCTAGCTTTTCACATTGAATTTCATCAAAGCCTTGAGGTTAATCACTAATTTCATCTTTGACATAACATATGGCATACCTTGTTCCAGGATGCACTCGATACAATGGGAGATAAAATTCAAGAGGCAAAAGGCAGATGGCAAGCTGAAAGTACAAAAATCCAAGAAGAAAATAAGCTATTGCTATTAGAATTTGGACTGAATCCCCTAGATATATAAATGAATGATATTGTTCTCTTTACAATTATGGACAATAAACGTGACAGATTTTTGATTGATGGAGATATCTAATTTTCCTGCATTTTCCAGCAGGCATAATGTATTTTTGCTAAAAGCTCATGTACAGTAATTGAAATAAAATAATGTTGCAGTGTATCTTCATTTGAAGCTTTTTCATTGTAACTCCAGAGTCCAGAGAAAGTCGCGGTTCCATGACTGTGAGCAGGAGGAGGATTTTGCTTTCTACATCATATTTGAAGATGGTTTAGTAATATGTATCAACAATCCAGTTTCAGCTTAGTTCATAGGGCATCAATTGTGAAAGGCAAAGCCCTTCTACACTAAACATATTTGAGACATACACAATGCAGCGTTCGAGAACTTTCGCTAGTTTTGATTTTCGTAAAAGAGGAAGGTTTATGGTGAAGATTTGACAGCTGGAGGAAGGTTGTTTGTTTTTCTGAATTCTGTGTAATTCTATCAGGGTGCTGTGAAATTTAGCACTTCAATGGGTGTAGCAATAACAGAAGATATGAAAGAAGTTATGAAGAGTATAAATATGAAGAAAAACTCCAGAATATCATAATGAGGATTTCATTCGTAAAGGGAGTAAACTTCTCAGCTGTAGAGTCATTTAATTTTTGACTTCATTTTCGTTTGAGGATTTCCACTCAGCGGGCTAATTTTCAAATGACTCTCTATAGAATCACTCGTTACAATCTGCAAAAAACCAGGGTAACTCATGCTACCTTAAATGAGCAATAATTTGAAGTTATATTAAAATGACCATTTTATTATAATAGTATTGAACAAATAAATCTGAAGTAAAGAGAGAAATGTTAAGAATAAAAACGAAACCTTCATCCCTAAATGCATTTTTTAAAAATAAACTCGGTGTGTCTCAGTTTCAAGTTAGATATTTGCAAGAGCATGGGAATATATAGGAATGTAAGTACTTCCCGATCCTGGAAGATGATGACATGAAGTCGTTGATAAAAACCGGGCATTAGTGTTACCAAGGGCAGACTTACCGGGAAGTTGTGATGGGGGTGATGTCTGCATTTATTCAGCAGATCAATATACCATTCAGTAAAACAGATATGAGGTTCGGTAATACACCTTGAATGACTAGTTAAGACTAATAGCTGCAAAAAAGTTATCCAGGTCTACTAACATGCATGTATAGGAAATGCATAGAGGACTGACATTCTTTTTTTTATAAATAGAGTTTTTAATACTACATAGGATGATTTTAAAAACTCTATTCAGAGACGCATATAAATTCATATATTTTTTCTCTTCTTATGTATACAGTTGTAATTAGGGTTTTAATTTCTGGTTTGTAGAACCACGTTGTTTAATGATTTGTAATGTAGTCATTATTATTGACAGGACGTAAAGTGCTGTTGTTTCCTATCCTTAATAAAAAGGGCGCTACCTAGAACCTAAGGGGCGTAGCTTTGAAAAATTTACTTCCTAGAAACATGATCTCAACGTATGACCACCAACCACAGAAGATCAGCAACAACAGCAACCAGTGCAAGATCAAATTGCAAGATCACATTGCACGCTCGCAGACCACTGCAGACTAGAACTATCAGGCTAGATCTTACATTTCTTCTCCATTGTGGCAGCTCAAAAATGAAGGAAGAATCGTGTGCAAAAAGCTTTGGCGGATTCACAAAAGTATATTCTCACGACAGGTCAGATACATTGTTTGATGAGCAATGTTCAATCGTGTCTTACTGGTTGCTTGTCTCCTTAACCTCCAGCCTTGCGTCAATTTTTGTATGAGTGTCTGCAACAGTCGTAACGTTTTCAGTTGGCATATTGAGTGTATTAGCGAACATGTGGTATTTGCACTGTACGCTTCATAACCATGCAAGAGGAAGTTTATAGACAATCTGGGTAAAGACTCCCCACTAAGTAGGGTTGGCTGTGGGTGTGTCTAGGTGCAAGGGTACTGCTATAAGAGGTGTGCAGCTAATTCCCGACCATCAACGTGCGATGACTTACAGCAATACCTTGTATATGGAAATGCATTTTCTATCAAATTTTAGTGTACAAATGTTTCCATGCTACAGCCAGGTGTGAAGGCTTGATAGTTTGTCATCCAGGCATGTGGCTGACTGTGTGGTTTCTGTGTTTGTCCAATTTTGCAAAATGCAATAGTAGTGCTCATTTACTCCTTCCATTCATTTGTTCCAAAGTAAGGTGTCTAAGATTGACAGTTGAAAGTCTTCACTTCAACATTTGTGTGCACAGAGGGCAACCATTGCTGTTTGTTAAGCTCACTGGAAATTGTGTATACAGATTCATCAGCAGCTATGTGTGTTCTTTGGGTTTACTTTTGTTAAACTTGCCTTTCAGCTTATGAAAAGATTTGGCACCTAAGCATATAGGCTGCTTTGATACATGTGCACACAGTTGTTTGAATGTTTACATTGCTACCTATTGGTAATTGAACTTGTAGGAGGGGAATTTGAATATAATATAAAGAGAAACATAAGGTTGTGTTGTTTGTGTATTTATTCAGCCATCCAACTTCATTACAATTTGAGTAAAAATTATAAAGAAATTTGTGGTTGTATTGATTTCAAACCTACAGTATTATTTCTTCCAATTTCCAGTCTCTTAATTTTTTTTGTATTTTAGTGATGAAATAAAGTGCTCAATGAAATTTGCTGTCTTCCTTCCTCCTCAAGCAGAAAGTGGAAAGGTTCCTGTGTTGTACTGGCTTTCAGGTTATCATCTTTTTCTATGGTTTTTTTTATCATTGAAGAGTGTCATGTTATAGTCAACAATACAAGGTTGCTAAAATGGTATAATTTACTTCACCTGACTAAGACTATCTGTCAAGTTTCAAAAGAAAGTAGCTCAAAGTATAAATATTTGGCAAAATGGCTATAAATGTTTATGGCCTTACATATTTATCCAAATTTGGCCATTATATATAGATTTGTAATTAAAAATAAGGAGTCTTTTTCTTTACTTTTCATAGGCCTCACATGCACTGAACAGAATTTTACAACAAAAGCAGGAGCGCAAAGAGTAGCTGCTGAACTTGGGATTATGTTAGTGATGCCTGATACTAGTCCCAGTAAGCATATATGTTTTATGATCAATTTTTGTGGGCATTTATAACAACAGACCTATCAATTATTATTATAAATAAAGATAAATCTGGATTCTGACAAGGTTCAATATAGAACCTGGTCAAAGTATTTGTGGAAAATAAAAGTAGCATTGGCAGTTACTAGGGGAAAAATGCACTGGTCACTTCTTGCAATTTTTGCAATTGCAAGGCTGTATTACCAGCATGTATGGTATTACCAATATTCTTGTTAAATCAAGACAAAGAGCAGAAAGATATTTGTTTATGCTTGCACAATTAGCTGTTATTTTATACCCATTTTGTGTATCTACAAATTGTATGGAAACTTTAACACAGTTTTGCATCTGGTAAAGTTGTGCATTCTCAGATACTCTGTATAGTGGCTGGCTAGAAGAGTGTGTAATAAAACATGCAATGTGTTGTGTGACAATTCTACACACTACTGAAGTGATATCTAATGATGTGGAAACTAGTATCCCTCTTTTTTGATGTTAATAGGAGGCTGCAAAATTGAAGGTGAAGATGATTCTTATGATTTTGGGAGTGGAGCAGGCTTTTATGTAGATGCAACAGAAGAAAAATGGAAGACAAATTATCGCATGTACTCATATGTTACAAAGGAGTTACCAGCTCTCATAAATGCCAACTTCCCTGTTGAGGTCGGAAACCAATCTATCTTTGGGCACAGGTATATGCATAATGATGGAGTTATATTGTTAAGTGTTTCTTTGAAAAGTAAAGTCTTCCATCTGAAAATATTTACTTTGGTATTTCAGTAGTGACATGAGACACCTAGTATAAATGGTCAGAGGTTGCTTGATTTCAAAATTAGGTCTCTTTTTTAGCATGGGTGGCCATGGAGCATTTGTTTGCTTTCTGAAGAATCCTGGAATGTACAAGGTTGAGGATTTTTAGTTTTTATCTGTGATTATCTGAATAATATACAATGAGATAATTTTTGGTGCCTATGATATAATTGTGCATGTCTTTGTTGGAATGAATTTGCTGTCCACATGGATCACTAGTTTTACTGGAAAATGTAGACTTTACTTTAAGCTCATTAGAATGTCTTACATTACAGTCAGTTTCTGCTTTTGCACCAATTTGCAATCCTATGAATTGTCCTTGGGGGAAGAAGGCATTTACTGGATACCTAGGAGCAGATCAAGCAAAGTGGAAGGTTTGAAACATGTCTCATTTGATAAACACAAGTCTTTCCATGTGCTTATTCAGTGTGCATTATGTGATCTGCAGGCTTTCATGGGAAAACTATGGTAGGAGCCCTGGATATCACACACCTAGAGCCAAAGTTGCAGGCATATGCCAGGATATGTGTGTGTGGTTGCACATCTTTCCCATGGAAGCCTGATCTGCATGTATTAGCATACTAAATAGTATTTTATTTATC
Source organism: Mastigias papua (assembly GCA_964019165.1). NCBI lineage: Eukaryota > Metazoa > Cnidaria > Scyphozoa > Rhizostomeae > Mastigiidae > Mastigias > Mastigias papua. The sequence goes on from OZ025270.1 coordinate 1,913,379, forward strand.
ATGAACATTGAAAACATCGCAGAACATTCCAGGTATCTGATTTTGTTGCTGCAAAGGGAGGATTTATTATTAGTAAAAGCCAACTGTTCTTAGGTATGGATGAAAATATTTCCATAGATTGTATACCAAACTTTTATAATGGAGAAGTTAAAATAAAGGATCTTACCCATTCAAAACAATGCAGTTGACATTTGATAACTCAGCTAGTTGATAACTAGAACATTTGCTATCTCGGACAGATTTTCAATTCCACTCAATAGAGTTTCCTATGAAAGCACTGCCTGATAACTCAAACATTTGATAATGCATACAAATTTCACTTTTTCATGAGATTCAAGTTATTGAATGTCAACTGTGTTTAGCTTTCCTTTGCAGACATGTAGTTACGATTTCTTCACTTTGTATCATTTTGAGTGTAGTGGTTTTATGCTATCCTATGCCATGTCAAAAAATCTCATTTACTTTGTAGGACTATGATTCTTGTGAATTGGTCAAGTCATATCCTGGCCCACTTTGTGACATTTTGCTTGATCAGGTTGGAGCCCCATCCTGTATGAAATTGTTTTAACCATAAAGGCACCTTCAGCTGTACAATTGATAATCATGAAGCCTCTCCTTGAATTATTAATACTTGTTGTTAGTTGCAGTTTTCATATGCTGTTTTTTAGCTTTTGTGTTAATTCCCAACCTGGCATTGATTCCCTAATGCTTTCCCTTATCTACATCTGATGTACATTCTTGGATTATGATCAGATTTCACACTGTTTTGGGTTATAGTAACATTTTATCAGCTTCTGTTGCCACCTCTTACCTACTTAGGGACAGTGCTGTTACCTTCTTAAGAGATATCCTTCTCCATCTTTAGGAGGTAGCCTATTTTTCCTTGGGAAATGGCTTGTTGCATAAAAATGTTTTTTTTTTAAATTATGGGGTATAATTATGCTGCAAGATGCTTCCTGGTGAGAGTTACAACCTTCATCTGTTGCCCAAGACAGACATTTATTATCTATTTTGGCACCGTGCTTTTGGCTGTACATATTAGGCTGGTGTTTACCAAAGGAAATATGAACTTAAAATAATAAAAACCCCAGGATTTCTACATTGAAATAGGGATATATTATTTGTTTTCACTAACATGTTATATATTATATCAATTTACAATTTTTGTCATCAGGGAAAAAGTGATAACTTCTTGACTGATGGACAGCTGTTGCCAGAGAACTTTGTAAATGCATGCAAAGAGAATAGTTCTGTTAGTGTTACAGCAAGAATGCAAGAGGCAAGAATCTTAATGTTTGTATCACACTTTGATTTTCATTCTTATATAACACAGGTTGCAAGGTTGAAGCACTTTGCCTGTGAAGAGCCTTACAAAAATATGGGATCAAGCCACAGGTGGATCCAGAGTTTGGTGTTTTTGGTGGGGGACATATTTTCGTGATACAAAGTATTCACACCCCCCCCCCATTGGACCTGCACTTGGATCAAGCTAATGCACTAACATCGTATCGAGATGACACCAGGCACAAAGCTAAAGGGGCCACTCATTTATTTTTTAATTATCTATACATGGTAATACTCTCTCTCTCTCTCTCTCTCTCTCTTAAGCAGCCCTCTTTCAACAGCGGTCCAGTGCACATTGAGATGGAGCTGTGATGGCTACCCTGTGCAAATTAGTTAGGGGAGGGGTGGTACGAGCAAATGACCTACCCTTGAGCAATGATTTGGAAGCTTGGCCCGATAGGTCAGTTGGTAGAGCACTTGACGTACAAAGTCAGGGTTCACCAGTTCGAATCCCGCTTGGGTTGGTTATTTTCTCGCACTTTCACTTTACATGGTGACATGTTCAGTAATGGAAATAAATAACTGATTTACAATATGTCCTGTCTAAAAACTATGTATATAATATAATATAATATAATATAATATAATATAATATAATATAATATAATATAATATAATATATTATAATATAATATAATACCTACTTTACTTGCAGGACAAAGTAAAAAAACTAATATATGATCTACTTTGGTTTGAGCAAAAAGGTTGTAGTTGGAATAGAACTTTCACACCCTTTGGCTTTGTAAAAACTGGCCAAAAAACCTTTGAATTATGCCAGCAAAGGGGCGTTCTTTGTTTCTAGATTTAAGCTTGGAGGCCTTAAGCTCAAATTAGAGCTAAGTAAAGTTCTACTTGTTCAATCAGAGACTCTAGTAAACTATTCTGTAAGGTAGAGAGGTGCCTCAGCATTTAAAGCCTTGCTTTTTTAACACCATGCTTGCGGATTCTTTTTGATCATATCAGGTATCAGCATGTTCACTTTCTATATCAATTTGATGGAAAAAGAACTACGCCAACCAGGGGGCGTTGTGGCCATGCAGGACTTTGGGAGATTTCCCGGTCGGCCTCCTACAAGGAGACTTTTGTAATATTCATGATAATATTAGACGTGCAGAAAATTTCATTGTCTCATTGTTGTTTCTTTCATGTTTATTGCTTTACTTCATCTCAATTGACACACTTTTTTTGGTTAGGTCAGAAAAACGGTGCCCCACACTGAATGAGCCCCTATCATCAGATTTGTCCGGTCTTTTTCTTGGAGCCACAATGCCCCCTGATACCAACATATGTTGACTAAAATTCAAGGTAACAAGAATCGTATTCAACTCATTCGTCGTTTGCTGTCATCTCGCCTGGCAATAGCTGGCACTGTTTTGAGGTTTGAGTCTAAAGAACCCCCCTGCACTGTTGCAGAAATCTTTGCATTCAAAACACAATTCCTACAGAACTCCTACAGAACTGCTGATCTTAGAAGAGCGGTCTCTGCAATTGGCTAAGCATGTATTCCGAGTGTGAGCGCTGTTTTACTGTTTGTAGTCGTCTACGTAACGTAAAGCTGCGCAGTAGCTAGCTTTCAATGCTGTGGCAGAATGCTCGTGGCTCGGGTAATCACATGCAACACGATCGCTTTCGTGACAACTCAGAACCCGCAGTTTGCATAATTCCTTACGTTTTGCTGCAAATTATGCACAGAATCAACGGGAGTTCTGCTAGCAATTCATATGGGTGTTACCTACTCATGCATCATTGTTTCGTTATCGAAGGAAAGTTGAATTCAATTGACGATTGTTTCTAATTACCTGTTTCTTGTTTGCGCGATTTTAATTCGCTCTCTCTCTATCTTTCCTCTAGGGATACGACCATAGCTATTATTTCATATCAACATTTGTGGAAGATCACGTTAAACATCATGCAAAATATTTGAAGGGCTGAAGAGTTGGACGAAGTTTTACAGCCATAGTGGTCATGTCAGGACACAACAAAAAACCAAGCGCAATATTTTCCTGAATATTTTGATAGATGTAATGTTGAATGTAACGAAAGAGAACCAAATAAAAGTAAATTTGCCGTTGTACTTTGCTTGTTGATTAAAGGAGTTGTTAGACCCTGTCCACATTTAACAACCTAGCCAAGGTCTGTCCCAGGTTACCTTATGTAGTGTGATAAAAGAAGGTTAACCCCATATACGATTCCGTACGTTGGGGAGTGCCTGTTAGAGGGACACGTATCCTGATCCACAGGCATAGTGAGGTAGGGTGGCCAGTTCCTTTCCTCGCCACCTTTAACTTTCCCAGTGTTGCCACCAGGTACCCATTTGCTGCTGGGTGGACAGTGAGCGAGCATCGCAACTATGATCCGAGGGTTCGGCTCGAACCATCGATGTTTTGCTCAGTAGTCAAGCGCTCCAACCACTTCGACAGGGTATAAAACGCGAAAAGTCAAGGATGTAATTTGCCAGTAAGTAATGTGAGTGAAAGAGTGAATGGGTAGTTGAAGTGGTGAATGGTTTAATATAATTCTAAACAACAGAGCCGAGACAATATACGTCATAATAATGCTCGTGATATAATCGTCCAATCGGCCAACTACAACTGTGGTTCCCAAACTATTCCGATTACTTTACATGGCGGCGGCCCCTATTGACTATTTTTTCGACTCGGGTCAGTAGAGGGATAATACTTCATGCAATACTATCAGTAGGAAACATACTATCACGAACAACAGATATCAACAGTTGCTTAGGTCAATAAAACAAACGAGTCAAACTAGCCACGACAACCTCCTGCGGGTCCCTTCGAACCCTTCACAGTCTCCCTAAAACCTTTTGCGGTCCCTTACAGGACCGCGGACCCCAATTTTTGACGTCTGATCTATAGAACGGTCACAGTTTATTGAGCCCCCCTGTTCAGTAAATAAGCTTACAATGGCGACTACTTATCACGTGATTGCGGTCTTCGTAGAGAAACCTCTTACCAGAGCAGCCTCTTAGTACAGCAGCTTATTAATACAGCAGCCCCGTAGGATAAACACCACATAACTTTATCAATCTGCTGTGGTTTGTACAATCAATCCTCTAGTTAAATACATGTTTGATGCAGTCTAAAGATTGTCATTATCCGGATCTCATCGCAGTCAGCTGCAACTGTGACCCATTGCAATAAAGATTTGTCAGAAAAGAAATTACCTTTGATTTGAAAACAGTGTAGAAACAATAGCCAGAAAACCCTTAAATGCGAATACGTCCTAAGGAATTCTTAAAACCTCTACAAAGTTGACAAATACCCCTTGTGTCTCCAAGTGTATTAACGGAAAGATGCATTTAATTCAACAGGTTAAAAGGCGCTTGAATGTTGGACCGATCCTAAATATATTTTAATTTGGGAGTAGTTTTTCCTCTGCCATAACGAATCGAGCCATGTGAGATGTTTCCCATAAAATGTTAACACTGGCAGTTTCAAGGTAGGCCAGGGCCAGGGGGTGCAAATCACCCATAAAGTACATTAGTTAGTTACTTAGTATTTTGTGGAACGATTCAGGCAATAAAATGCGGATAGTTGGCAATTCTATCTTACGAAAGTTAGGAAATTTTCCACCGATCATCCCTCTAAAGATATGCAAAAAGTCGTCACTGAACCGTGATATGCCTTCGATCCATTGTAGGCAGATACTTCTTAACGGCAGTAGTAAATAGTCCCCTTCGGATGACTGCCATACACCCGCAATGTCCGTAATGCCATGTTTTCATGAAGCCACGATGCCTCTCAAACACCGGAGATGGTCAAAGATGATATGGAAAAACAATTGCCATGCATCTCGTGCAGTGCACAATTGTATTTTGAAATGCGTGCAGATGCATAATTACATTTTGAGGTGCTTGAAGAATCATTGCAGGTTCGTCTGCTAGCATTGCAGTTGTTGATAAAACAGCAAGTTCCTAAAATGCTTGGTAAGGAGCCGGATTAAAAACACACCCAAGAAATAACGGATTACAAAGAGTCATACATATATTATCTCTCCACATTTTGCAATTACAATTCTTATAACACCTTCCATTGAATTATGAATAATTACATATTACGCATTAAATCACTCCAAATAAAAAACATGCAAGAAATATATAATATTTGGTATAACATCATCAGTACCGCGTATGCTGCACTTTCCACGTACTTATAATGCTCTCCAGACATGGGTGATGGTCGAAAGTGCTGATACGATTTTATGTGCCAAATGCCATGAAAAAATCCTTCAGACCTTAGAAAGTCCTCGAAACCTTTCGTAAATGGTCGAGAAGCAGCACACAAGTAGGATTTATGACGTCAAAAGGAGGTAGACCAGTGTCAGTATGAGCGCTAATGGAGTCCACTTGGGAGTTGGAATGCTAGCAGAATCAGTGCATGGCCCTTTATAAGCATTGCAATTGTTGGTGAAACAGCATATTCCTGAAATGCGATAAAAGGGCTCAAGCTATGTGATGCTACAAAGTTTAGTCCAGAAATTACTTTGAGGAATTTCTAGAAAAGCAAGGCTGAATAAAATGGGACAAACATTCACTAAATCTGCTTGTGACCATACACATACTTGCTTAATTTAGTTTATGATTTAAATTTCGTGTAGAAATTTGAGATGCCCGAGAGAAAATTTCCACCTACACCTTTTAGATAATGCATATGAGGGTGCTCATCAATAAAAAACGTTGGTACGCTGAGGTTGCATATTACACGTCCATTCACTCTACAAAGTTCGTGTGGTTTACATGAAATAGCATTAAAATGTTAATGTTAAAATGCTTCAGCCACGTGCTTGCAAAGCCGGTCGTCAGAACGTTGCAGTGCTGAAATCGTGAAAAAAGCAAAGAAAGGCCCAATAGACTTCCCATAAAAACGTGAACGGAGTGAAGTCACAAGGAGCAACACCATCTTGAAACCTTAAGCCTTCCAAACGGCACACAAGAAGAAATAACTGCCAGTACAAAAGTCAGACATAATACCGGTGTTGAAAGTACTAAAAGAAAACATTCTGCGTCGTCTATTTTACAATAGTCAGCAACTTTGTGACCAATGCCATCCCCACCCCCCCCCCCCCTGCTGAAGATATACAAAGTCCGCCTATGCAAGAAGTCCTATTAATTATTGACTTAATCTTTTGAATTTATCGCATGACAAGTTTTATTAACTTCTTTCAACAACATGACACTAGGATGGGTGTTATTTACAACATCTATATAATAAACACTGTTTCGTTTTTTTTCATATACAACAACGAATTCTAGTTGTCTATCCTAGCTGGGAAGACAAAGGGGTTTACTTGCGTACAACACGTTGAAAGGATATGTCAGAATGTTATCTAATTGTGATGAATCTTCTTCTCAGCCAACCTTATGACTAGTGGGATGCAAAGGAGTTAGGATTGGGATTCTAAATGATAATTTTATGGTCAAACGGGGAGAATTTGAGGATAAACAGTAACCGCTGAAACAAAACTGTGAAGATTCAAAACCGAGAATTCGTGGGTCTATGACGGTATTAAATCAGGAAAACTTCAAAGCAGATCTTATAATCTTCAAGTGTTTGCAAGGAACTAACATTCCAAATTTTGCACTCTGTGGTGAATGAGTTAGCCACAATTATAGTACAGGAAGCAACAACGCTACATTACGTGTTGCAAGGGTCAGAACAGAAGCTGCAAAAAAGTTCTTCTAGCTCCAAGGTCCAACTTGCTTTAACGAACTACCAATTGACATTCGAAGTTTAGATTCTATTGTTACCTTCAAGCAAAGACCTAAAGAACATCTGAGAGGATTGTACTAATTTTTAACCACAGGATTTTTAAGAAGAAATATTGAAAGATATTTTTAGGCTTTTAAATTATATATTGACGCTGTAACGTTGTTTTGCTCTTCTGCTACACCCCCCCCTACTGAGGAGTCCCCCTGTCACACTGAGGAGTAGGGCAGTTCTCGACGAGATCTCGCATGTGAAAGCAGGTAGTTGCCAGGCCTGCACGCGTGCAATCATTGTATACTCACGTACTGTGCATGCGGGCGGATGCACAAGTGCATATACTACAGTAATGAGCGTGCGCACATGCCTACTTCTCTGTGTGAAGATGACTTTTCACACGCAAAAGTCATGTGCGTGCAGCTTCAATGTTCCTCAATATGGATTACCGACCCGACGAGCCACAGGATTACTGACGGTGCTGCTATAAATCGGGATACATGTCTTTCACAAGAAAAAGTTTGTAAGAAAATGAGACTCAAATGGCCAAAATCCTAACAAAATGTTACGAAAATCACGAGGCTCAAGTTCCAAAATTCACCTTTTTTACGTGCAAGAAATCGATATTAGCTGATTCTTTCCAAGCTCCTTTACAAAGATCGAAACTGTTCTTTGACAATCCTGGCGAACAAAGACTAAACTTTTTATAACAAATAATGACTACCTCTTTTAGCAAGTATACTCCAATAAAAGTTAAGAAAATCCAAGCCTTAATTTCAGGAAAAGTTAAGAAAAATGAGGCTCAGACAAAAAAGTGGCTTTCTTATAAAAAAGACGTGTATTACACCTCCACACCCCTTACCTCGACACGCCCACGGCCTCTAGGAGAGATACTATCGCGCATTATAAGCATATACCATATACTATCAGCTCCAAGTATTACTGTAACACTTTATGTAATACATACCTTTAATGCCTTTGTATTGCGCTGTACTTTGTCCAGTAGCATTGACACACTTATTCCCGTCGATACACCGCCACTCAAAATCCTGATAGGGCGTATCGCCAATCTTGGTGCATTTCACTGACTGGAAACACGCTGTCTCACTGGCTGAGCAAGTCTTTTGCCAATAGACGTAGGCAACGCTGTTTTCAATGCCATTTCTGCACTCCAACGGTTGAACGTCAGGAATTAGGCCATACAGAATCAAAAATTGTATACCGAGCGAAAAGATCGCTTTGGATAGTCCGAACATCGCTATGAAATACTGAACAAGGCTAATGAATAGTGAGAGGTCTGACTTCGTCACTTCGTCTTCAAATTCACGTTGTATCAGATGATGAAGGAACAACTTATTGTAACAATGTGCTTGTTGCGTTAACGGCTACCGTGCCTTACCAAATGGAAAGACCATAACGGGGGTCACACTACGGCTGCAAGGTCGTGGCCATAGAAATGGTCGCTACAATTGAAGTTAACCACAAGAATAGTGTGACCGTCTTTCTTCTCCGTCTTTCTCCCAACGTGGTGCTTGCGAAAAAATGACGTCACGGGATAGTTCTCGCGATTTTCGCTAAGTGGAAACGTGGATCTTTTGGAAAGCTTCATGATGAGGTGTCAATGGCAAAGAGCATGTCAAAAGGAGTCACTCAAAAGTACGCAGCGGTAGAGGGATGGGTGGATATGTTCCAATTTTGTGACAAACTGTTATGAAAACTATAGGGCGTGGGGGTGTCACTTCTGTTAAGTAACACCAAAATTTTAGTGCAATGTTTTTACTTTTTCACTTTTTGATGAATATTTTCTATACTAATATAAAAATACTAAAAACGAAAGAGTTTACGACATTATAGAGCCCCTGCTAGCTACTTTTGTGTCTGTAATTCGATCGAGTAAACTCATCCACAGCTAATATAATTAGTGAAACCTTCCATCCAGCCTGGAACCTCCCCCCGTTAACTGGGCTTTTAGAAAATTTCCCGCTCCCCACTATTCCAACCCTCCCATCTATTCTGGACTTAAGAGTAGGAAGATTGGGACTTGGATTAAGAAACGGAAGGGAAGAGAGACTTTACAGTTCTGCCGACATAGGAAGTTAGTTATGACGAACACCTGCTTTGACTACGAAAAAAGGCACAGATGTACATGGATCACAGATCACCGAAGAGATGTTAAGACAGATGGATGAAAGGAGAAAGTGGAAGATTGCGTGATCTGAAGGAGTAGAGAGATACAAAACGACATAATAATGAACTACGGAGGGAAACTGATAAAGCAAGAGAAGTGCAATGGGTCGATCTACAACTGTAACGATCTACAGGAGGTAGATAGAAGGGGTAGGCCAGAATTATTATATCAAAAAAATGCGCCAACTCACAAGACAAAACATTGTAAGGAATAACAGCAAAGTGATTAAGAACAAGAAGGAGACATAGTCATTAAAAGCGGAGAATATTCGTAGGATAGAAGCATTTGAAATGTAGATTTGGAGAAGGATGAAGAAAGTACGCTGGGTGGACAGGAAAACAAATGAAGAAGTGCTAACAATGGTAGATGAAAAGAGAGAAATGATAAACAGAATCACAAGAACCAAATAGAAATGGATTGAACACACTAGTCCTGACAAAGGCTTATTGAAAGATGTGGTTGAAGGCAGGGTAGACTGGAAGAGACCCAGAAGGAGGACAAGACTTGGTATGCTCAGTGACTTAGCACAAGATGGCTATTCCAACATGAAAGGCGGGCTAAAAATAGAGAATCATGGAAGAATTCGATGCCGAGAAGGACCTATTGATAGACAGAAAACTAGAGAGAGATACACTGGGACTGAGACCTTAATTGCTGACGCGACGGATGAAGAACAAGGACAATTTTAGAAATAAGGACACCCTTCCCTGGCTACGGTCTGTCTGTCTGTTGCCAAAAATTTGCAGATTTATGCGAGAGATCAGCTCAAAAGGTAAAGAGGCATTGGACAACCTGGAAAAGTGCGTTGAAGAGAATCATTGTCTCGAAAGATTTTCTGTATAAGAAAACTTTATGTTGCTCGCATGGAGAAGGACACAAAAATGACAGATCAAATAAATTACGTTAGAATGCTTTCAGAACACTTGGAAGCAGTGGGAGTTTGATAATTATCCATATTATCCATATTAGTAGCCTTCATGGAAATTACAACTTTTAATCACTGTACTAGAAACCATTGCTTAGGAGAAATTAACTTGGGATTACAGTCGTGACAGACTGCCTCACGAGTATGATAAAATCAAGGGCGTAAATGCCAGAACTATCGGAACTGGAGAATCACATGGTGCTCTTTTCAGCAGAAAAGTAACAGAAAAAAGAAACCTCTCGATATAAGGAAGCCGAAGTGTTATTATTGCAAAAAGGGTTATTTTTCATGGACACTTTTCAAAGGAAAGAAGAGTAAAAGAAGCATGAAAAGCCAGAATCAGCAAATAGAATCGAGAGCATATGAGATGTTTTTTATAAGAAACAGGTTTATAAGAAACCTAGTACTAGACCCTAAAATTTAAGAAACTTTTAGAACTACAAGGAAACAGTTAAGAAAATCCAAAACTTTCTGTAACATCCTTCAAAGCTTCGGAAACCCCTTTTTTCCTCCACGGATTTAACAAGTTCCACTACAGTATGTCTTATTTGCTAAGTCCTATGGCCACTACAAAAGACTATTTTCTGCTTTGCTTTTGCTTCACTGCAATTTTTTATTGACTTAAGAAATGTTTAAGAAACTTTCAGAACTAAAATGTGGCCAAAAAGTAAGAGATTTTTACTACTAGGCTTTGAACTAGGTTTCTCATAAAAAATCGCTTATTCCAGACATCAACGTTATAAACCAAAAGATTGCATTGGCTATAGATCGCAATGAAACGGAATATAAAGAATGGTGGATTGACTCTGGTGTGTCACACCAAATGACCTCTGTGAAGAAAGGATAGTAGAAGTGTGCAGTGTTCAGAAATCAATTAAAGGTAAAGCTAGCTGAAAATAGTATATTACAGGCATGTGGAAAGGGAAGCCTTCGAACAATAGTTTACAACGTCACAGAAAAGGTGAACTTGATTCTCAATGCTGTATTGTATGTACCAAACATTCAAAACAACTTATTGTCTTCGCTTTCGCTGACAGCAAAATGTGCAAATATGCAATTCAAGGGGCAGGACTGTGATCTAGTAATTGGCAGCAAAGTTTACAACACTGGCTGTAAACACGGTAAACTCTACAAGTTAAATTCTGATCCTGTTTACACATCCTTCTTCCTGCTTACACATCTTTCTTTGGATCTTCTGATAACAGTCCAAATTCTTTAGAATTATGCCATTGCAGTTATGGACATGTAGGCTATGACAATCAGAAGCAGGCTATGACAATCAGAAGCAGGCTATGACAATCAGAAGCAGGCTATGACAATCAGAAGCAGGCTATGACAATCAGAAGCTCCTGATAAATAAATAGATGGTTAATGGGATGATGTTTGATGAAAATGGTGGATCAAATCCTGATTGTGATGGGTGTTCAATGGGCAAATAAAATCGCCAGCCATTTCCTAAGAAAAGGCAGAATGAAAGTGGTGAGATTTTGGAGCTCATCCGTTCTGGCGTGTGCGGATAAATAAGCATTGAATCACTTGGTCGCTCACATTATTTTGTAACCTTCATTGATGACTACTTGAAGTACACCACAGTATATATCATTAAGCATAAGAATGAAGTGCTTGAAATGTTTGAAAAATTTTTATCTCTGGTGGAAAATCTGACAGACAAACGCGAAACAGCCTCAAGGTCAGACAATGGAAATGAATATACATTCAAAGAAAGAGTCAACTATTTCTTATTCTCCATAACAAAATGGTGATGCGGAGCGTACGAATAGCACAATATTGGAAAGTGATCCATCACGCCGCACTGCCGCTACGTTTCTGGCCTGAAGCTGTGCCAACAGCCGTTTATTTAAGAAACCGTAACGCAAAATCCAAACTGAAGAATATGACGCCTTTTAAATGTTTCCATAGCAGAAAGCCTGATGTAAGCCATCTCAAAGTCTAAGGTTGCAAACAAACGTTCATATACCAAGTATGAAAAGACAGAAGCTATAAAAAAGTCAATATCCTGCATTTTTCTTGCTATTCAAACAACATCAAGGGTTTCAAGTTCTACAATTCTATCACTGAAAAGATGCTATCAAGCCGTGATGTTAAATTTCTTGAAAATTCCTTCCATCATGACGCGTCTACACACGAGAAGGGACAGAACAGTCAGCATCTAGTCACTGAAGAGCCTAACAAAGTTGACATCTGCTTTGATGACAGAGAAGCAGAAATAATTGATGAAGATAGAGAACATAATTGAAGGATATGTAAACAATGACAATCAACCAGGACAATGACAATCAACCAGGAATGCTACAACGGAGATCGCAACGTCAAATTGTTGATCCAGACCGTATAAAAGCATTGACTGGTGATTGGTGGGAATATGCGTCTGTTAGTGTTTCAAAAGATTACGAGCCAAAAAGCTTGAATGAAGAAGTTAAAAGCAAAGATTCGAAATTCTGGAAGGAAGCAGCTGATAAATAATACGAATCATTAGTAGAGAATAAGATCTTGTACTTAGTAAACCTATCAGAAGGAAAACATATGTTTACATGGAAATGGATTTTCAAAGTAAAACGGAAGACTGATGGTATCGTTGGCCGGTAAAAAGCTCGACTAGTAGCTCAAGGCTACTCGCAAGAAGAAGGAAAGGACTTTAAGGGGTATTACTAATCAACTCAATCTAGATGTCCATCAGATGGCTGTAAAGACAGTATTCTTGCATGGAGATTTGGATCATGAAATATACATTGCACAGACGGAAGGATATATTGCTGAAAAACATCAAGATATGGTTTGTAAGCCAAAAAAGAGCTTGCATGGGTTAAAACAATCCGAAAGATGTTGGAATGTAAATATAGATAGTTTTCTGAAGGCTCCGGGATATCTAAAAAGTGTAGCAGACCCATGTCAAAGCAGAGAATGATGAAGCAATGAAGTAAAGTTTGATGTTAATTGCATTATACGTAGAGGATATTGTTCTAGCCACAAATGATCTGGACATTCTGGAAAAAGAGAAAGCTCACATGAAAGAGCAATTCGAAATGGATGACAGAGGAGAGATCCATTATGGTCTTGGAAGGTCTATTAAGAGAAACGGGGCTGAGAGGATTCATGGTATTACTCAAAACGGCTGTCTTAAAGATGCACTCAAACAAGTCAACATGCAATATTGTAAACCTGTTTCTACATCTATGGAAATGGGAATAAAATACGAAAGATTGAAAGATGGGGAAGAGCAAGCAAATGTTAAAGACTACCATGCCACTATTGGGTCGCTTAGGCACGCTGCAATAGCCATCCGACCTGATATTTCATTTGCAGTGAGAATTCTTAGTCAATATTGTTTCGAACCCAGGACAAATACATTTAAAGGGAGTTAAAAGAATCATGTGCTACCTGAAAGGGACTCTTGATTACGGTTTAAGATGTGAGGCACAAGACGGCGCACTCTTCAAGGACATGCAGACGCTAATTGGGCAGGTGACTTACCAACATGAAAGTCTACTTCAGGATGTCTTCTCCAACTAGGAAAAGCAATTGTTTCATGGAGAACCAAAAAGCAAACAATGTTTACACTATCTTCGACTGAGACAGTTTGGCCACAAAATCTACTTGCAAATATTGGATTCAAACAGCCAACGCAATCGAGGCTGGATGGCTTCATCTAAGAATGCAAAAGGACATTCTTGCTCTAAATACATTGACATAAGATACGATTACATCAGAGAAGTTGTAGAAAAAGGAGAAAGAATGCTTAAGTATTGTCCATTTGAAAGAATGTTAGCTGACATACTTACAAAACCACTTCCGAAGACAATATTTGAAGAATTACGCGGACTGGTTGGAGTGAAAGACTGTCACTCAAGTGGGAGTGCTGAGAAATCATTCTCCACTATAATGACTCATGTTTTGTGGACTGATACTTCCATATATTACGCTGTGTTCTGTTGTTTGTTAATTCTTTTGCGGGTTTTTTCTTACAAGTTCTATCATTTATCTTAGTCCCTCCGTCGGCAGAGGCATCGGAAAATTCCTAGCGCCGTCCCTGCAATCAAGAATTTAAGCTGGGGCGCACAACTGCAGCGGTCAATAACTTTATGTCAACACAAACTCTAATTCCAAGCAATAGTTATTTCTTTGCTTCTCTTCAACTTCACAGCACTGAATGCTCAAAAAGTGAAAAATCAAAAACGACAGAGGTAGCACTATGCTGGGTGACTTGGAGATATCATCCGGGCCACTATTGGCCCGGGGGCCGCTGTTTGAATAGTCCAGGTGCAAGTACTTCCCCATACGTTCACAATGTATATATGATCTGAAAATATAGCTGTAGTACAATATTATGACTGTTAAAAAACAATGCAAAATCACTTGTTTCTAGCTTTATGTGACAGACAATTAAAAATACCGCTGAGCTTTGAAAGAGTCATGCTCGAATGGGATTACTTAAGATAATTTCAATCCTAGAAAATGACAACAAAAAGGCATCTTATTTACATAAGACTATCATTCCAACTTTTATAGCAAAATATGAAAGATTCCATTTCTAAGTTATGAAAAAGCACTTTAGAAATATGATAAACGAATGAGCAAAAATAAGAGGATTGCCTATATGTTACATTACAAACATTAAATAGCTTCAAAAATTTACAAACTAAGTTCCAAAAAGTCATAAAATTAAAAAAATTAGTGCTCAAAAAGTCAAAGTTCAAAAGGTCATAGATCTCAAAAGGTCATAGAGCTCAAAAGGTCATAGAGTTCAAAAGGTCATAGAGTTCGAAAGGTCATAGAGTTTAAAAGGTCATAGAATTCAAAAGTCGTAGAGTTAGATAGCTCATAGAGTTCAAAAGGTCATAGATCTCAAAAGGTCATAGAGCTCAAAAGGTCATAGAGTTCAAAGGTCATAGAACTCAAAAGGTCATTGCGTTCAAAAGGTATACTGTGGTAGATTGAGACAGGAGAATGACTCTTCCGGGTGGAGACCAGTTTGCAGCCATTAAGGGTTGAATGGGAGGTTTGGTCTGCAGCTGTGGTCAATCTCAGCTTAAGGGGTGCTTACCTTCTGGAAATAACATCAATTAAAGTGTTCATCACTGTTTTCATGTACTAAGCAATGGTGCAGTCCGTACCTCATGACACATTAATCGTATATTATTGTCAAGTTAAGCAGCCAATAAAAAACTGCCTATTTCAGTGATGTTTATTGCTGTATTTAGTTGAACTGTATATAGAACAGTTTCCATTATAAGTCCCCACGAGGCCTCGCAGCCTGTGGCATCTTGCAAATATCATAAAATAGGATGTATGGTTAGATGCAAATAGCTTACAAACCTGTACTGTACTGGGCTCCTATCCGCGCTATGTGCTGTTACACTAATATATGTAAGAAGCAACAATCAATTGGTGGATTCGCATCAATAGTTCTTGTAGAAATTCGGAGTTTGTGCCTGTGAGTTGTGCTCTCTTGCTCGCGCACATCAAGGGTGGACCGGCAAAGACCAAGGGACCCAAGAATTTTTTCTTCAATCTCATATCCTTTCTAAAGAAGTTCAATAAAGTGGGCTACACACAAAAGCTACCTTACATCATCGTTGAAAAGCACACAAAAGCAAGGGGTACGGTGGGAACTTCCCTTCTGCGCCAGATCAAAGAGCCTCGTGTAAACCATGATACCATCATGGCAGCTAGACTTCCAAGGTCTTGAGACAGTTGAGCCAGGGCGTAGCATAGTTAACATCACCAACTAACGAATGACAATATTAATTAGAACGAATCGAATGATGTAATGAATGAATTTCGATACCAATGCCAATCTGTGAACACTCCTCTTCAACCTTGACTGATTTCAATTAGAGGCACAGGCCAGGGTCTGTATGTTATAACATTTCGCCCTCTAATATCAGGAGATTGTGACTTGGCAAGTTTGAATGTAAAATTTTTCATTAGATGTGCCAATACCACTTTCATTTCCATTTGAGCAAAACGATATCCGATACACATGCGCGGTCCACGAGAGAATGGCAAATAATAGTAAGGAAACATTGGATCGTGGTCACCTAGAAACATAAAAATACTCATGATCAACAATATCATGATAATCTGATGTTTCAAAATGCAAGGACGTACAAAAACTTCGCAATCTGATAACAACAGATCAAGGAATATGATTAATTCCATCTCAATCCAACAAAATAGGTAATAGCAGAGGATTTTTTAAGATACTAAAAACAAGGGAAAAGTCCTAGTATGGCCAGTGCTTTCCCCAGAAGTGATTGGGAAAATCAAAGAACTTCTCCACTTGTGTGGGCACAATCATAAACATTATCACTTCAAGAGTGGAGAGTGGTACTCATTAGGGTTATTCTAGCGTCAGGTACAAAGAAAGTGTGGAGTTTAGTTAAGGTCCTATCCGAATGATGGCGGAGTGAGTTGTGTTGGTTACCTATCTGGAAAGTCACCCATCCAATTGCTGACCTAACACAGCCAAGCTTAAAAAAGTGGAACTTAAAGTGGAACTTAAAAAAAATCACCTTAAGTGCGTTCGAATCATTTTAATCAATACATTCTTTATTCGAATATCCTTGCGAACATTCGATTGCTAGCAAGTAATGAAACAAAAAAATATATCAGCAGTTACACTTTTAGAATGGCAGCTGTGCAGTCTTCGAAACGACGGCTTGCCTGTTTAGATATAGTCAACAAAGACAAGGCTTTAATAGAAATTGACGCAGGCCAAAGCTGTATAGCTACAGCAAAGAAATGTGGCTAAAAACACAGTTTCACACTGGATAAAAGGAGAGCTGAAATATTTGAAGCAGTTGAAGGAAACAATGTTTCTAAAAAGGGAAAAGGGGTCAATCCTTGCAATTTTACGTGACGTAGTGGAGCCAATCTAAGTGCCATTGAAACCCTAATGGACTTTAGTTTTTTTATAAAGTCATATATGGTTCAACGCTGTACCATGGAAATTTCCAAATTATTGGAATCGGAACTTTCACAAACAAAACAAGCGCGTATAAAAGGTTATTTTGCATAACTACATTGCTTTAAAAATAATCATCATATAGAACATAAACACTTCTAAAGCCTTTTCTTTTGTTCCTTTCCTCCTGTTTTTCATTATTCGTATATTCCCCGTTCTCCAGAGAAATCAGACAAGGGAGAAGTTCGATAAGGAGAACTTTTTTCGGTTTCATGGAGGTTCCAATTATCGAGAGTAGACTGTATATACTTGGCAAACACATCAGAACCATAACCTATGTAAATTACAGTACATTACACAATATTTTACATACCTTGCCTATCAAACCTGTCAGGATCAAAGGCATTGGGGTTCTTCCAGTGCTGTGGATTGCGACTTAAAGTGGTGACGTGAACGAAGACCCTCGTCCCAGAAGGAATTGTGTATGCTCCAAATTTATCTGCACTTCTCGCTTCCCTACCAATAAACAATGCCACAGGATATAACCTCATAGTTTCTTTGATGACATTATCAAGAAATCGCAGTTTGTCAATTGCATCAAATGTGATCTCTGATCCTCCGTCAAAGGCTTCTTCAACTTCAGCTTTGAGTCTTGGCTGATACTGATGATACTTTGCTAACAGAAAAATAACCCATGTCATACTCAGACTTGTTGTTTCATGGCCGGCCATCATGAATGTGAAAATCTGGTGAAATAGATCCTTATTTGATATGCTCAACCCGGCTTCATCATACATTGAAATCAATTTCTGCAACAGATCTGGTTTCTCCATTGTTTCTCCCGGGTGAGATTCGATTTCTTGCTTTCTTGCGGCAATCACCTTGACATAGAGCAAACACATATTAATCAAAAACTCTCAAAAACACAGCTAAAATCATAATAAATCCTGATATAGAAGAATAACTTGCAACGGGAGATTAAGCATAATTTGTTTCGGAATGCAGAAGGAAAGTTTTCCAGGCCATGCTCTTGCTAGCGCAAGGTACCACCCTTCATAAATAGGGAACTGTCTAATCACAATTAAGAAACAATATTTAACTGCTTGTCACTATTCATAAATGAAATACCAGTCTTTACTGTGCAAGTGGATGTTGGCAGACCTGGACCAACAAGTCTTCTAATCTGTCAGTGCTTGCTGATCCTCTGAAGTTGTATTAATGAATCCCATACTGTTCTCCCAACTGGCAATTTGGTATGTCACACCCCACATCCCACTATTAAATCCGTCCTGATACTGTGATATGGCTAGAATGTACATACCATATTTCTTCTAGTATAAACTGCCCTTGTTTATAAGCTGCACTTAAATAAAAGCTGCAATGAATGACGTCCAAACTGCAATGTAAGCTACCTTTGATTATAAGCCGCACCCACAAAACTCGAAACTGAACTTTGTTGAAAAACTGTCGATCGTGTACTGGCATGTATTGGAGAAATAGATAAAAGCTGATTACATGGTCAGGCCAGGTAGGCAAAGATGTTATCACAGGCATAGGAAGCAGTTTGTCCTGAGTTTATGGGGGGGGGGGAATGACCAATTATGACGGCGTAACGGCTTTGATCAAAAATGTAAGCCACCCCTGTTTTTAAGTCACCCTTGATTATAAGACGGAACAAAACGTGCCTGGGAAAATGTAAGCCGTGGCTCATAATGAAAGAAACACAGTACCTTCCTAATTAGTCCATAGAATATTTCTTCTGCTTTCTTCAAGTCATCTCTGTCCTTCGATGGGATAAGTTTGAGGAGTGGGAACAAATCTTCAAGTGATTTTCTGATGATGTTAAAATTTGCAGTAAGGATTGTATTAGTAGCTCTTCCTTCTTCACTGTTACCACCAAGGATCCCATTGAAATCATAACCAAAAGCACACACACCTATGACATCCAATGTCAAATCACTCAATTTCTGCAACATCTCCATCTCAATAGGTGTTCCCAAATTGCCCTTTATCCTGTTCCCAATATACTGAAAAACAAACAAAACTGGCTGTATATATTAGCGTTAAAAACGACATAAACCCACCAATCTCAAGTATCCTAGTATCCGTGACGTATCCACGGGGAGTGAATGGGAGGTCCACACCCCAACTTTTCTAAAACAATATCCATGAGTTTTTACCAAAAATGTTGTAAAAGTAATAGGGTGGGGGTAGGTAAGCATAATCATATCTCCAAAAACTCAATGTCTATGAGCATCAATGCTATAATATAGAGAAGATACGTAAAATCTGCTTTAAAACGATCAAGGTGTGTTCAACGATTCTAGAGTAAGGGATCATTCACCCACTACGTAACCCCTCTAACGGGGAGGGAAATTAGGGCTAAGCCAGCGTTACGAGAGGGGAAGGGAGGGTATCAGAAACGACAAAATTGGCGTTACGTAAAATAATGGCATTACTAATCAACGTCCTTCGGCTGAAATCCTACCGTATACGTATACACTGCTGTTTATTGTAGCTAATGCAAGTGACCTATTCGAGGATAATATTTCAAAAAGAGCATTTCCTTTGCATTTGTGAGAGTTTTAAGGGCGTGGTCCATCCGCAAAAAGTTTCTGGGGCTACGCCCATAGATCCCTACTTTTATATTCCTGGGTACACATCTGGTGGTGGTGTGGAGAAAAACTGTGGAGAAAAACAGTGTACAACATGACCCTTTCCAGTGTGAAAAGCATCTAGTATGGATTATGGATACAAGGGGAAAACGGTTGGTCAGGGGGCAAGAGGTGGTATGAGGAGACTATATATTACTACAGCTTGAAAAAGCAGGAACATTCTTTAAACATAATCTATGTCCATAGTCTGTTGGCACTACAGAACTTCACCATACGCCAAAAAAGTGGGAAAGCTATCTATCTATCTATCTCATGATACTGTACATTGACCTACAAATAGGTATTACGTACAATGGTTAGTATGTTAGCAAAGCTGAGTTAATCAACAAAAAACAGTAAGTAAATAAATAAAATGAAATAAAGCATGAATAAGATAAATAATTGTTTTGGCAGTGTGACCCCATGAAGAGCTTCAATTAGGGTAATTTTCAAATACTGTAGAGTAGCTGTAATTTTACCAAGGGGTTGAGAGTGGCATTCATACCGTCCCCACACCATTGACTGGTGATGCTATGGTGAAGTTCTTTAGTACTAACTCACTATTCACATATTCTTGACAGAAATGTATTAGCTTCCTGAGAAGTAAGCTGGAAGAAATAAAAGTAGGGGGATATACACTCCCAACAACAGGTAGAAGGCTCCATATTCTATATCAGTAGAATGTACACTAAATGCTAACATCAACAAGTCAAGACATCATTATAAAAAACAATGATTACATCTTGAATAAGTTGAATAGTAACTGTCAGGGGAAAACTACTGGTGATATAGAGGATGCAGAACCCCTTAGTAATGTAGTGGTAAACTAAGAAAGGACTTGCTGGGTAGTTTTTGGCTGCATGCATACTGGTTGGGCAATTATGGAAAATTTCACATATGCTGCTCCTTTACTGCTGCTTTCTTCATTGTCATAATATGAAGTGTATAATGAACAGAGATAAATGCTCCATCGCTTTCTTCATCATGACCCTTTAATCATGCAGGCCATGCCCTTTCATCAGATGCCTATGATGCAACACCCCCCTTATGGAAACAATAAAACTACACCCTTTGAAACTATAAGAATTACACCATATGATGCACCTACACACTGTAGTTATTAGAAAAGAAGCAAGTACCTGAACTAATTGTTTTGCTTTGTCATTGAAAACAGAAATAAACTGCCTAACACTGCCATGTGTGAACAGTGGATTCAAATGCTTTCTCATATTGGCATGCTCCTTCCCATTGGCTGTCAAAACACCATTCCCCAAAGCAGGAAGCATCTTAACAAGCGATCTTTGTCTGTAGTAGTTTGAACTGTTTGTTACAAGCACCTGCTTTGCAAATTCTGGATCAGATATATGGACTGTTGTCCCACCTGCAAGGGAGAGCATGGGTGAAACAAATAAAAATGCTACCCAGGTTCCTTCAAAATCTAATGCAATAGATTGTTGGCTACAACAGTCGCAGAACAAAAATTGTATTGATACTATCACTGTTTCGAATCATGTTATACCAGAAGATCTTGCTGCATGCAAACTAGTAGGAAAACTCCCCGTCAGGCCCTCAGTTTTCCCCACAAGTTGGCCCATGGCTCCCCAGAAGTACAATTTTGTTTACAATTGTACTCAAAGTTAGTTCATTCTCAAAGTTAATTTTAGGTTGTCTCCTTAAACTGCTTTTGTGTCCAGTTACTGTTGTATCTTTTGTCTCATTATTGTCAATCAATGTTTGTTTGAGTTTTCTGCATTACACTAAAGTAAGTAACTTAACTCCATGGGAAAATTCTACAGCAAATTACCCACACCCCTAGGGTGCCATGCCCTTTTGTGTAAACTCCCCACTGCTGAGGATTCTTTTAATAAAACTAATTGACGGTCTTCCTTGAAAATTAGACCTTTGAAGGTAAATCACAAATCAGATATCTTTGGTCTCAAAATACCACTACTGAGCTTCTACTTTCTTATAAACTGCTTTGATATAAAAAATGTGTACACTTAAAATCCAGAAATCTCAAAGATTCATTACTAAATTTCATCACAACTTTGCAAAGCTATTAAATAGCATCAACAAATCATTTAATAATATTTCAACATATACATTCAATTAAAATAATTAATGAAAAGTGCAAATTGTCATGCTTTATCAGTCTGCATCAAAATCATCAAGCAAGTGTGCACTTGGTCTCAGGTGTGTACATAAAGTGTGAACCTGACTTTCTGGCTTTGCACCATACCACATATCTGGTGTGCTATTCATATGGAACCTCGGATGTTAAGAATCCGGGTGGTTGAAATTGCGTAGAATCAGCTCTGCGCCGTTTATTTTCTCGTGGGGTAGGGTCGCGGAACGCTATGTTAGGGTCAGTCCTAGATTGTTTATTTCAAATACTGGCTCCATTGAAGAACTATATGCAAGAAGCATCCTTTCCACTGCGTACTTCAGTTTTAGACACTGCCGAGTCGTAAGGGGTTTTTATGTAAACCGTTCAGTGTTTTTCGCTACACTTTTGTGACTGCAATGTATATATCAGCTAATGCCTTTGTTGCTATCTATCATTAGTCAAATATCATTTTCCAACTGCCAACCAGTAGTTATACGCGATTTCAACTGCACGGATTCTTAACATCGGCCGAAATGTACTTATCAGGTTAGTTTTTCTAACACTTCTCCATAAATGACATAATTTCCTGCCACGCCAAGGTGATAAGTTTTGAAGACTGCATCAGCCATATTGGGCCTAAGAAATATAAATCGACTATGGCTAGAAGTTGACACTAGAGGTCAAAGCCACAAAGGACAAATGATGGTACAAAAATCCAAGACTGTCAGTGTCAACACCTACCCAAAACTGTATAATCCTTGTAAATTTTTCCATACTTCTTTTCCCTTTCTAAAAGCACTTTTTGCAAATCTCTACTAAACGAATAATCTAATGTATTGCCAATTACGGGGTATCTCCAAGGTCCTGGAATGTTTCTCAATGGGTCTGATAACCACACAATCAGTCTCCAAATCATCAAAATACCAAAGATTGACAAGTAAAACTCCCATCTTGTAAGCAAGGCTGTAGCAATCGTCATTGTAAATCTGGTGCAAAAATGCTCTCGCAGTTACTTCCTCTGGAACGATATTTGGAGGACATGCACCAAAGCGCATCTTATTAAAAATTTTGTGCTCGTTAATCGCAAATGATCAAATGATTATGACCAGATGGATACGAGGTTAAAGGGAAGACTCCGTGATGATGGTCTTAGGTCTTTGACCCTCGACCCTCTTTGGCCAACCTTTGACCCACCTTAAACGGTGACTTTGACAAGCTTTGACACCGATGCTTGACACCAACACAGGCATTTCTGGGAACGAGACCATGCAAATAGGGACTCTCCAAAGAGATACAGAAGGGCTGTCAAGCAAAAAGGCCCCCACTGGTGACCATTTGATTAAACGCAACAGCAAAAACAATTTCACCAATTTTTTTAGGTTTTCGTGCCACTACTAATGAACGTCTCAGTAAATGGGCAAAAATGTTTTTCCTACAGAGGAGCAACATTATAGAACAGCCTCTCGGCTGAGTCAAAGCAGGCCTCGCCTTGGGTTCTTCAAACAAACTTTCTAAAGATAATTTTCTGTTTTCAACTCTAAAAATTATCCGTTATAACTTTATATATTAGTGTTCTTTTTATAACTGTTATAAAGTTATTGTATATTGTAGTTTGATTGTAATTAGTTTATTACATTTTATTAATGTAATTAAGGATTTTTCAAGGCCCCTAGACAACCAGTCTTCCTGAAGGGGGTACTCTTGGAATGAAACGAAAAGACCCAAACATATCCCATCCAATTCACTCACCATTTTATTAAGGCTCTACTGGTCGAAGTATTTAAAGCACTTAAATCTGTTTGTCCTTGTGAGAAAATTGTACTCTTTGAGGCTTCCTACGAGAAATACCCTACAACTCGGGACATCTAACTGCAGGAGACAAGTGGAGGGGTCAAACTTCACCTGACAATGGACATAAGGGAGTTTCACGCCATACCGTCCCAGGCAATATCTCTTACAAACGTCATACTAATAGAATCCCTATGGAACTTTTCAAATCCATAAACTTCGTATCACTGGAAAACATAAAGAACTGAGAAGCCGTTTCCATGGCAAGAATTGTGCGTAATCCATGTAGCAAATGTTTGTTTCCAAAAATTTATTGCAAATTCCGACCAACAACGTTTTCCTTGCATCCGCGAACATTAAGTGCAAAAATTTTTGGCGTGACAAACGTTCGGACAAAGATTTCTCCGAACATTTATTTGTACGAAACGCAGAGGTGTCCGAACATTTGTCACACCGGAAGTTTTTGCATATGCTACGCATGCGTAGTGCTAAAACACACCGGAAATAATGGGAGTGATAGGTTTACGTCACGGCAGACCTAACAGATCCTTTCCAGCCCTTAGACTTAAGAGTCAATGGCTGCAAAAGATATTTGAAGGAGTCATCCTAAGATTGCCATATAAAAGAAATATCTTTCGTAATAAAATGACGGAGGAGCATTTAGAGCTTCGCATTGAAGAGCCGTCTGTGATGAAGCCAGTGCACGCCGGGTATCTCCTTGGCATCTACGATTACATGCTTAATTTCATTGATATGATACGAATTGATGAAGACACAGAAATTGAACTTCAGCTAGAAGACGCTTTATACCTACAGTATATGCATGTAGCCAAAAATATGAGGTAAACACAAAAATGAGTAATTTTTCCTTTTCGCTGTATTTTGGACATTTTGATCTCGAAAAGGGATTGCACTCCAGAAATTGGCTAGTGTCAATACATATTTCTTTATAATAAACTATTCATTTCTAATCAGTTCAATACAGAACGCTTCTTAACATTGTCAAATTTTTAGTTGCCACAGTTCCTTAAGAGTTTCTCAAGAGGTCAATTGCAATCTTAGTATGAACAACAGGACGTATTTAGTTTTCATCATTGAAAAATTTGGTCAGCTTTTACCCCAAAAATTTATTTGTCGGAAATATCCTAAATTAGTCCGAACATATTTTACCGACGTTAATTGTCCGAAACTTTATCCGCTGAAAATTTGCGTTATTTACGTGATTATCAGGGAAAGGAACATGTATATGAAGTATTAAGGAACTCTTAAAAGTAAAACAAAATGGCAACAAGAGGTGTAAAAATAAGGAACTTTAAGAAGTAGGACTTTAGCTAAAATACATACATATTTATTTATTCCTTATAAATATAAAACGTATAAAAAAATTTAAGTAAAAAGTATAAAAAGAGATTTCACTAAGCAACACAATATAGCATAGCCATAAGCAAATCTTCAAAATGAAGTTTGATTTAGGAAAGCTCCCGAAGTAATTTTGATAGCAAAGTCAATTGTTGAACATTCCTCTTTATCCTCGGCTAATTTCAATTAGAGGCACGGGACAGGGTCTGTATGTAAGAAAGTTTCGCCCTCCAATATCAGGAGATTGTGACTTGGCAAGTTTGAATGTAAAATTTTTCACCAGATGTGCCAATACCACTTTCATTTCCATTTGAGCAAAACGATACCCAATGCACATGCGCGGTCCACGAGAGAATGGCAAATAGTAGTAAGGAAACATTGGATCGTGGTCACCTAGAATCAGAAAAATACTCATGATCAACAATGTCATGATAATCTGACGTTTCAAAATACAGTAAAAGCCCACATACGAGACCCTATCAAATCTGAATGAGGCTGTTCATGTTCTGGGTGTTGTATATCTCTACATAACATGCCTATCACAGTTGTGTAATGCTTCTAGAACATTCGTTTTAAAGACGAAAAAAGACTAAGCTGAACAGATAAATGAACTGACGAACGTATCAGACCTAACAAATATCCATCAGCAGCGTGGATGGGGTGGATGTAATCCACACATACTTATAAAAGGGACATGAACCCAAACAAACACACGAGAGAATATCCAAAAGGCAAAAACCCAAAGACAGTATGGAATAATAGTAGAGGAAATAATAGATTAGGCAGGCAATTGGAAGATTGTCAAGGGAACACAGGACATTTGGATCAAAAGACTTTCATAAATAAGAAGTTCATAAGAGGTATCAGTTTTGTCAAGTATGAGACAATCCTCAAGAGATCCTTTTAGAGTATCTATGAAAAGCGTTCATTGGCAAACAGGCTGAATTACTGTCTCAGCGAAAAAAGAATGAAGCTGTTTATAAGAAACTTGATAGAACATCAGGCTAAAAAGGTTCAATGCAATTGAGGTCCAAGTAGGCAATTGCAGTCTGTAGATTCTTAATACATTAAGTCTTTATGTACGGGCTTTCTACAGTATTTGGGCATACCAAGATCTTTCAGTAGTATGTGATGTAACAATTATACATCGCACCCTCCACTAATACTCGTCCTCAAAAGTAAATAGGGACATAGAGTAGATAGCTAGAAAGATCTCTTTCTATAAGGGGAATTTACAAGCGACATCGGCGTGAATTCGCCGGGAATATGGATCTGGGCAGTCATAGCTATACAATGACATCTCAGCTGCCAACTATACATTTCCAAATATAAGTCAACA
This sequence comes from Mastigias papua, assembly GCA_964019165.1. Taxonomy (NCBI): domain Eukaryota; kingdom Metazoa; phylum Cnidaria; class Scyphozoa; order Rhizostomeae; family Mastigiidae; genus Mastigias; species Mastigias papua. Next base: position 1,939,728 of record OZ025270.1, read on the forward strand.
ACAAATATACTGTGAAATTGCTGAAAATGATGTTGTAGAGTTAGAAATGTTAAGGCCACAGCTCCTCTGTCACCAAGTTGTACTTGCATGCTTTTAGGTTTCGATACTTAATAGTCAAGTACATAAACACCATAAAAACTGCTACTAGAAATACGCCATATCATCAATAAAAAAGGTCAAAGCCAGTCATAGTTACCTTCTACATCAAACCTGTGAGGATCAAAGACATCAGGGTTCTTCCAGTGTTGTGGATTGCGACTTAATGCGGCGATGTTAATAAAGAATCTCGTCCCAGAAGGAATTGTGTATGCTCCAAATTTATCTGCACTTCTCGCTTGTCTACCAACAATTAAAGCTACAGGGCATAACCTCATAGTTTCTTTGATGACATTATCAAGAAATCGCAGTTTATCAATTGCATCAAATGTTATCTCTGATCCTCCATCAAAGGCTTCTTCAACTTCAGCTTTCAGTCTTGGCTGATACTGATGATACTTTGCTAACAGAAAAATAACCCATGTCATACTCAGACTTGTTGTTTCATGACCGGCTATCATGAATGTGAAAATCTGGTGAAAAAGGTCAACCCGGCTTCATCATACATTGAAATCAATTTCTGCAAAAGATCTGGTTTCTCCATTGTTTCTCCTGGGTGAGATTCGATTTCTTGTTTTCTTGCGGCAATCACCTTGGATCAAAAAGAAACACACATCAATAAAAATGTGAAGCCTTCATAAAGGAGCTTTCCGGGAACTTTCCTTCAGGGGTTGTAAGAGTTACAATTTGCTGAAAAAAATGGGCATAGTTTTCATGATGGAAGATTATTTGTCTACACTGTTAGATACTGTGTTTAATTTGTCGGTAAACTGTGTGAGCTTGTAAAGGTAGTAAGTTCTTACAATACAAAAAAGCTAAAGCAATTGCTGACAGAAATGACAACTTTTCGTTATTTGCCAATAGCACTTTTGTCAGGGGGGTGTGATATCCTTCCACAACCCACTGCAGGAATGGGCCTGCTTTAAACATGGTGACCCAGATCACTAAAATGCCATGATACAGTATAGAGAAATAATGTGCAGTAGTGGACCAAGCATGATCTGCTTGGGGAGTGTAGAAGAACAGTGTGTAGAATAGAATAAACAAAAATTAATTTCTCAAATTCACTTGAGGCCACCACCCCATTGGTCTCCTCCAGTGTCCTCCACTGGCTGAGTGGCTCTGCCTTATCTTCTGATGGACCTGGAGGGCCTCTTCGGGAGTCTCCCTTGGGTAGTGCATGTCATGCTTGTCAGACTAAGAAGTTGAGTTATCTATGGCTTCTAAAGCCTGGTTTCCATATAACTTTTCCTAGTGGGCAACGCATCGGCGATACATTGCTGACACATTGGCGACGAGCACTCTTTAATTGAAACAGTCACAGATAAATATATGAAATCAACTCAGAGCACGTAGCTGTCACTGAAACGTCAGCAATGCAAACAAAAATGTTGAACTTGATTCAACTGTTACGAGGGATCGGCAATATGTTGCCGACAGCTAACTGAGAGTGGTTCCATTAAAGGGTTATACGTCGCCGATGTGTCCGCGATGCATCGCCCGCTAGAAAAAGCTATATGGATACCAGGCTTAAGCAATTTGTAGCACTCACTGTTTCCCACTAATAGTGTTGGAGTGGTTTGCTTTTACAAAGTCATATTTCGTATATGTGTTGTAAGTACTATTCTCTGTGGGAACTCGATGACCCTCTGCCTATTACCCCTGTGAGTAGCACAGTACAGTTTATAATTCTATGGCAGTTTATCTGTTTAATGTTCTTGTGCAGTTTTAGTGATTATCATTGCTATGCACCTCCTATAAGTGCATGTTGGTTGACTCACACAAGCAAGTCTTCCATGCTTTCAGTTCTGCCTTGATTTTTGAATTGCATTGATGAGGCCCATACTCTTCTACTGAATGAAAAAGTGATTTACCAACAAAAGGCAGACAATTGGGAGTGTCACATCCAACACCCCAATAAAAAATCTACCCATGATACTGTGATATGGCCTGCATGTACATACCTTCTTAATTAGTCCATAGAAGACATCTTCTGCTTTCTTTAACTCATCTCTTTCCTTAGATGGGATTAGTTTGAGTAAAGGAATTAACTGCTCTAACAGCTTCCTGATGACATTAAAATTTGCAGTAAGAATTGTATTAGTAGCTCTTCCTTCTTCACTGCTACCACCAAGAATGCCATCAAAATTATAGCCAAAGGCACACACTCCTATTACATCCAATGTCAAATCACTTAATTTCTGCAGCATCTTCATCTCAATAGATGAACCTTTGTTCTCCTTGATTTTTTCCTCAATATACTGCAAAGGAACATCGTGCTTAATTGGCAGTCATGAATTAGGAGAAAAACAAAGGGAAGGACATGATGCAGCTGCAAAAATAACTCCCTAAAGAAATTGATACAATGCAAAAATTGTTGGACATTCTAGTGTCACCATATAGGTAAAAAAGTCTGATTCAAAATGTGAAAATATTACCATTACAAGCTGTTTTGCTTTGTCATTGAAAACAGATATAAACTGCTTAACACTGCCATGAGTGAACATTGGGTTTAAATTTTTTCTCATACTAGAATGCTCTTTTCCATTGGTGGTGAGGAGGCCAGTTCCTAATGCAGGAAGGAGTCGAAGTAATGAATCATCTCTGCCATAGTTTGAACTGTTTGTTACAAGTAACCATTTTGCAAATTCTGGATCTGATACATGGATAACTGTTCCACCTGAAAGAGAGAAAGACCATTATAACTTCACAGACTCTGGATAAAATGGGTAGTCCATCAATACAAGCCTCACTGTATGAAATTAAACAAATGCTGCAGTAAATCCTTAAAATACCAGAACTTCAAATTGGTAATAAGCTCCTATAGAGGATAATAAAAACCTTGATAAAGATTTATGCTGTTCTTCTAATGTTATGGAGACAAGGAGTTTTGAAAATGAGCTTATTATGCACCATAATTTGTCAAATAGTTCTATAGTGCAGAACTCCATGGGGTACAGAACAGTTTGAAAGGAAGAAAAGGCTGAGGGGCATCAGTCACTTAGTAACTTCTAGGAAGTAATTTTGTGCTCAATATTGACAGTCAAAGGTCCATACACATATACAATATATGTGCATTTCTCAGCCCCCAGCCATAATCCAGAATTTGCTCCACAGCCCTTGGTACATGGTTGATGTGTTGCACTATGCTGGAGCTTTGGTACCTAGTTGTAAACAAAAAGAGGTAAATAGCTGGTGCAGCATTACTTTATCATGACAATTCAGGAACGAATTTCTAGCTGCACCACAGGGAATCTTTTAAGGAATTTCCACTCGTGGGGAGTTGATACACAGTGTCATGAAAACCAGGAGGTGTGGGAAATTCAACATGGAACTTTACAGTGGATTTCACTACCTTTCTTTTGCAGTCCAAGGACATCAAACAGAAACTGATCGATAGTAATGAGACATAGTAAGTAACAAATAATTTGACACATGAGCAATTTATGGAGATATTTCACAATTAAATTTGAAACAATTTCAGATGAAAGAGACAATCTCCTAAAGCTCCTTGTAATGGCATACAACCCCCCATAGATCTTCAACATCAATGGCAAGGTATCAGAAACCAAGTTGGCACACCCAGTTGAAGTACTACAAATTGTTTTTTTTATAAGAAAGTTTGTTTGCCCCGTTAAGGAAATGTTAAGGAACTTTTAGCACTACAATTTGATCATTGGAGGTCCAAAAATAAAGAACGTTTAGAACTAGGCCTTGAGCTAGGTTCCTTATAGAAAAGGCGTGTATAATGTGAACACAAATGTGTGTATAACTCTACTCTACGCCATATTTTGACATTAGATTTGGCCTAAGAAGTCTCCGCTAGGTCTGCTGAAAGGAAGGTGAAACCGCAATTGCGGAAGAAAACCTTCACATTGTACTTAGTATACACACCACGAAATGTGAAATCCTTATAAACCGTTCCATATTTTCGTTCCCTTTCTAGCAGAACCTTATTCAGATCTTTGCTAGGGGAATAATCCAGTATGTTGCCAATGATTGGGTATCCAAGGGGTCCGGGGATTTTCCTTAATGGATCTGTTAACCATGAAATTATCCTTGAAATGGCAAAGATGATGAACAATGTCAAGTAAAATTCCCATCTTGTCAGCAACGTTGTTACGATCGTCATTCTACGTGAAATGTAACGGTCAAAGCCTTTTCCTTCCACCCAGTCTATGTCAGTACATTAGCGTCAGTATCACCTTCGAGATGTTTTGAAATGATGTAGAAGCGCCGAAGGCGCTAGAATGCTTATCTCTATTGTCCTCCACTGCCACTGAGGTCAAGTGGGTCAAGTCAGTCATGCGGTAAGATGTCAACTGCTCTCCAGTCCGGAATAGAAGGGGGTGACAATAAGCAAGGGGGGGGGTTGGAAAAGTCCGAAAGTACATAAGCCGGGGGGAGGTTGCAATAAGCGGGGAATTGGAAAAATTTCCAAGGTGAATGTCTATGGGGTGAGCTGTTATAGATGGAGGTGGAGAGAAGGAAAACATACGCATTGGATAAAAAACGTAATTAAGTTTTTTGAAAAGGAACTTATTACATATTTTCTAACATACTGCGAATGTCTATCGTCGCCTTTCATAATATCATCATCATAGGTACAACTGTCAGTCGTGTTTTCAGTGCTTCTTGTAGCAATTACCCATTTCAGGCAAACATTTTTTCAACACAACAAACATTCACTTAAATACCTTCAATATACCATTGGTTAGAGAATTAAATTCCGAGTCTTTCTTTGAGAACAGAAGAAGCGATCGCTATGGATGTCCCAACTGATGGCAAATACTTTAGTATCACTTACACCCTTGCTATGTGGCAAACCGACGGCTGATCGAATAAAAGTCTCAGAATCTTCACCAACGTGTTTCTTAATTTCATGGCCCTTTTTTGCACCCTCTATTTTGCAATGTCATTTCGTTCTGCTCGGTCATTAGACTTAAATTTGCACAGACTGCCGACAAATTCAAACACATAATATTAAAAAAACTTAAGTGGCTATTCTTCAATGATGGGAGCCATGCCCATTTTGTCAGCAGATTTGTAAGTCCTGTACCTCTAAAGGAAAATTTCAAGCATCGGTCCTGACTTTCATCCACATAGGATACAAGCATTGGACACTGTAATGTTTTCGGTATATGTGTTTGGGAGGGCTCCGACACATTGACTTACTACATGCTTGTGTAGTACTGAACTGATGATAAATCATGAGACATGCTTATTTACATAAATACAATCATTCAATTACATTAATACAGGGAGTCCAAAGATAGGATACTACATCTCTCCTTTTCTTCCAAAATGAAAACAAAAGAAAAGTAAATAACGAAAATCCAAATCAATTTTAGTGAACGTCGATTCGGATAGCTATGAATTTCGACAAGTCCGTGTTTCTTCTGAATCTGTTTCTTTCTTGACAATAGTGGTTGGCAATAGTAGTCAGGAGTCCAGTTTCTTGCATGCATTGTTCTGTTACATGTGACCCTCCCATCTCTTCCTCCGTAGTTGAATTCTGATTTTGATACATGATACATGAATACGCAGAGTTCATGATCTACACTACTGCGATTTTGTTTTGTCCGTTTATGAACACAGTCTAATTAACAACTTTGAGATTTACTTCATATGTCTGTTATCACAAATGTACCTCAACGCTAACTGCCTCGTGCAGTGGTTTCATTTCCGGCTGGCTTCCGCAGCGTGTTTTCGTCTCAGGAATGATTTTCCAAGTGTCTTCCTTGGGGGCTCCGCTGTCGAGAGCGAGATAAATACTATTTTGCAATTTATTGGTTACGTGCTTCCCTGTTTTATTTCTAAAAGTGACGTCTTGTATCAGCACTTCGTGAACAAACTCACTTTGACTACGTCTTATTCTGCTGCAATGATGCGAGCAAGGTGCTTCTGACGGCCTCCGCGTGAAGCTGTTCTTCTCCATCATCCGCTGATAAGGTGATTGATTTTTATACGAGAAGTCAGGCTTTACTGCTGCTCCATCGTTGACTGGTATTGTTCTGTGTGATGTGGATGGATTCTTACGCATTTCTTTGCTGCCATGTTTCCTGATTTTATGTGCATAGATTTTGACTATAGCTCTTTGGGGCAATTCGTTGACATGTTCTGTTCTGCCTGTTCCGCTTTGGGCTTGAACTCTAGTTGGATTAACTACTAACTTAACATAATACAGTTCTCTCCCTTTCTGATTTGGATGTATTACTGACCACATTGATAGTTTATGATTTCTTGTTGCCATTCTTTATCCTCGTCGCCATTGTAATGTTTTCGGTATATGTGTTTGGGAGGGCTCCGACACATTGACTTACTACATGCTTGTGTAGTACTGAACTGATGATAAATCATGAGACATGCTTATTTACATAAATACAATCATTCAATTACATTAATACAGGGAGTCCAAAGATAGGATACTACAGACACACAATTTGCAGACTTTTTATGGAATATTGGCAGTGTATAAACCGCATTTTCTCTAAAGAATATCTGGAGCGCTAATTAAATTTTTATGCTATATGAGGGGCACTCGTTCGATGGGGGCGCACTTTCGCGGGGGGAACTGATTAAATTTCTCTCATAATACTCTGATGTATTAATGGAAGTACAGTCAAAACAAAAATATAAAGTGCTCCCAGAACTGGTGTAGTAGATGGGGAAATGGGATGATGGAAGCCTCATTTCCAAGAGACAAACCATATGACAAAACTAAAGGAATATAGTAAAAGTGAAATGATTGCACTCGGACTGGTAAACAGACAATGCCCTGAAAAACTGAAAAACAGAGTCACGTGTAGATTTCAAGTCTCAAATTAGAAACTCTACGAAACTTCAAATTCCAAGACCTCGCCTTGAGTCCACAAACCTCGTCTTGAATCCCAATCTATAAGAGTGGGGCGAGAGACGATTGTTCAAATTATAGACCTATCTCTTTGCTGACTTTTCTATCTCGAGCATCCGAAAAAGTAGGTTATAATCAACTGTATGATTATTTAGATAGTAATAGACTTATACAAACATCGGACTGGCTTCCAGTCTTTACACTCAGTCACTACCAGCCTTATGGCCTGCGCAAATGACTGGTACTTAAATATTGACAGGGGAAAGTACACTGACCTAAAAAGGCCTTTGATGTTGGAAAATAGTTTTGATGTTATGATCTTTACATATTTTTTACCTTATCATCATGTTATTTAGCCTCGATTTAAATAAAGTATACGAGACATGTCATGTAAAATCCCCAAAAAATTATTGCATCGTACGATTCTATCAAGACTGCTGGGACACGCTGAGGGGGATTAGTTTTTAGTTTCAGAGTGCATAGAGTTAGTCAAGATTGAGAACGAATGATAGAGATGAATGTTTTACAGTTGTTGTTTGATTGTGCCTTTTCTTTGACTGAGTCTGCGATTGGACAATACACCTTGGAACTAGCGAATTAATAGTTGAAAAACTATTACATCTTGGTCCACCGTGGAGCTGGAGGTGAAAGTCTAATCGATAGGCCTACATTTGAAATGGCAGTAGAATTCGATAAAGTTAAGAAGACTCGGACCACATATCGAAGAAATATCACGAAATTGGTTACGAAAATAAGTGATTTACTAGCAGCCGGGAGTGAACAGTGTGATAAAGGGAAATTGAGATACCATCAAAATGATCTTTGCGACAAACTGAATGAATTGAAAGCAGCAGATAAAGTGATTCTTGATAACTTGATCGCCAACGCCGAACAAGATGTTGTTGATAAGGAGATGGATGAGATTGACGAATATAAGGAAAAGGTCTCAACAACACTTTTTAAGATTGAAGAAGTGATCGGAAAACTTCCGAACGGAGAGTCAACGCCCATACAAGGGGGCAGTAGCAGCGAAATAGGCCAAAGTGGATCGACAGAAAGCTTGCAGAGCGAAGCTTCGCCCAATGTTTCAACTGTCGGGGGCGTAAAGGTCAATGTCAAGCTGCCTAAACTGGAAATTAGAAAGTTTACGGGAAAGATTCACGAATTTCAAGAATTCTGGGATTCATTTACGAGTGCCATCCACGAAAACGAAGCATTATCAAAAGTGGATAAATTCAAGTATCTAAAGTCATACTTGGAAGATCAAGCAAGAAGTGCCATATCGGGAATTTCTTTGACTGACAAGAACTACGATACAGCTGTTGAGCTATTGCAAAAAAGATTTGGTAAGCCCGAGGTAATACAGCTTTCTCATATCAATCAGTTGTTAAACCTCATGCCAGTTTTCAATGAGAAACACGTCCAACGACTGCGCGCCCTGCAAGACCAGATTAAAACACACTTCCGTGGACTTCAAGCTCAAGGAGTGGATGCGAAAACATATTCCAGTATAGTAGTCCCGATTTTAATGGAGAAAATTCCCGAACAAGTGAGATTCAATATGATCAGATCTAGCGACAAGAATCATTTAAAGTGGACATTGGAAGATTTAACTGTTGCTTTTGATGAAGAGCTTGAAATTAGAGAAAGTCATACACCCTCGCTGAAAGCTGGTGGTGCGGTACAAACATCAGAAAAGGTGACATTAGGAGCACGATATCAAGGAGGAACCGCTACTGCGCTGTTCATTGACGCCAAGAAGAAATGCGTATTTTGCTTGAAAGACCATTTGCCGGAGCTGTGTGATCAAATAACAGACATTGACGAACGCAAAGGTATTTTAAAAAAGTATGCGAGATGTTTCGCTTGTTTGAATTCAAATCATAGAGCATTTGAGTGTAGATCTAAGGGGGTTTGTAGAAGTTGTAAGGGTAAACATCATACATCCATTTGTCACAACAATCAGCGTAATCTTAAACCCGTAGCAGGGGACAGCGTGCACAAATCCAACACTCCTCTCAATGCGAGCGCTCCATCGTGGGTAGGAAACACTGGATCAGGGACCAGTGTAGCGCTGCAAACAGCCTTAGCAAAGGTGAAAGGGGAGAAATGTGAAAGCAGAGTCCGTGTCTTATTTGACACGGGAAGCCATACTTCCTTTATATCAGCTGAGGCTGTTGATAGGATAGGTTTGCGCCCTGTGAGAAGAGAAGCGTTGAGCATTCAAGCATTTGGGAGTACGGAAGTAAAAGAGAGAGTTAGAGATGTGGTTGAGGTTAGTCTGGTTAGTCTGTATGAAAGGAAGAGTGTTAATATACATTGCTTTGTTGTAGATGAAATTGCCTCAATTACAAATGTGCACCCTGAGAAAGTAAAGAAATCTTACCCACATATAAAGGATGTTTATTTTTCAGACGTTTGCAGAAATGAGGATGTTCTTGACATTAATGTTTTGATAGGGTCAGACAATTTTTGGAGATTTCAAAAGCATGAAGTGAAACGAGGGGGGCCAAACGATCCAGTAGCAGTGAAAACTGTGTTGGGTTGGGTCTTGTCTGGGCCTCTTCAAGGTAAGTCATTAAATTCAACTTCATTTGTGAATGTCAATTATTTGCCAAGTTTCTCTTTGAAGAGTTCTGAGACGCAAAGGATAGATGAAGAGATTAATAAACTGTGGGATTTAGATTCCATTGGGATTCGCACTGACAATGAAATTCATGAAAATGTTCTGGACAATATTGTTTTCACTGGGGAGAGATATTCCATAAGGTTACCATGGAAAGTAGGCCACAAGTCATTACCAACTAATTATAACATCAGCTTGATGAGACTGAAAGGACTGGGCAAAAAGCTTAGAAATGAACCAATGATCCTTGATAAATATAACGATATTCTTCAAGAACAGGTTGCATCAGGGGGAATTGAGCAAGTTTCTCAGTTGGAACCGGCAGAAAAGACCCATTATTTACCTCATATGGCTGTTGTTCGTGAGGAATCGGAAACAACGAAAGTGAGGATAGTTTACAACGCCTCGTGTAAAGAGAAAAAATCAGGTACATCTTTAAATGATTGCCTGCATGTCGGGCCGGCCTTAACTCCTCTTATGTTTGATATACTTTTACGCTTTAGAGAGAACCGTATTGCGTTGATAGGCGACATCGAAAAAGCCTTTTTAAATATTGAAATTTGTCCTACTGATCGTGATTGTTTGAGATTTTTGTGGTTTGAGGATTGTATGAAAGAAGATTCAGAAATTATTGTATACCGATTTAACCGAGTTGTATTTGGAGTAAACTCATCGCCATTTCTTCTGAATGCGGTGCTACGGCATCACGTTGAATCTTATAAGGAAGTAGATCCCAATTTTGTTTCCAAGATGTTAAACAGCTTTTACGTAGATGACCTAGTTTCAGGTTCAGACAGCATTGAAGATGCCTTTAAGTTGTATAAACAGGCTAAAAGTAGGATGTTAGAGGGCGGTTTCAGATTAAGGAAATGGAAAACAAATAGCATAGAATTAGCCAATGCCATAAAAGAGTGTGAAAGTGAAACTGAGAGTGAAAAGCCTAATTTAAAACCAATGGTGTTGCAAGATGAGAGTACATACACAAAAGAGACACTAGGTCAGGGAAACGTTATGGGTAAGGCATGCAAGGTCCTAGGTATGAAGTGGGATAGCGAGATAGATACCTGGGAATTTGATCTCGGTAGACTGAAGCAGAGTGCAAATGTAGAAAGGCCAACAAAAAGGGGAATCTTGAGCACACTCGCCACCCTTTTTGACCCACTGGGGGTTGTAAGTCCCATCCTAGTGACAGCAAAGGTATTATTACAGGAACTCTGTCTACAGAAGATTGGATGGGACGACCCTATTCCCCAAGAAAAGATAGGAGAATGGATAAGTTGGCTGGATGACCTTAAAAGGGTTCAATCTATCACATTACCAAGATGTCTGTACGATAAGAGTGAGGAAGAAATATTTAATTGCCAACTTCATGGATTCGGAGACGCCAGTAGTAAAGCCTACTGTGCTGTCGTTTACTTGGTATACCAAACAGATAAGGGGGTTGAGGCTAGATTATTGTGCGCAAAGACAAGAGTAGCTCCCCTTAAAGAACTTACAATTCCCAGACTGGAACTGTTATCTGCTAGGATTTTGGCAGTACTGATGGATACAGTTTATAAAGCCCTTCAGCAGCAAATTGAAATTGAATGTATGAAATACTGGCTGGATAGCAAAACCGCGCTTCATTGGATATACAACAACGGCCAATGGAAACAATGGGTTCAATTCAGGGTGTCAGAAATACTTAAGATTTCGAAAGCAGAAAATTGGGGACATGTTGCAGGGAGGGACAATCCCGCGGACATAGGTTCTAGGGGGGCATTGGCAAGTCAGCTGAGAAGTAGCGCTTTGTGGTGGGAAGGACCACTCTGGTTAAAAGGGGGGAAGGAAGATTGGCCCAAGGGACTGATTTTGGAAGACACAGAGGATGTGCAAATTGAAAGAAAGAAAGCTAATGTTATGATTACTATCACAGAGGAGAAGAAAGGTGTAAGCCAGATTGTCGATATTAAGAAATTCAGTACACTAAAAAGGCTAATAAATGTAACAGCGTGGATTAGAAGGTTTATAGAGAACGTGAAAGCAAAAAGAGAAAAAAGGGAATTGAATTTGGAAGGGCTGAGTGTAGAGGAATTATGTTATGCAGAAAGATTATGGATAAAAGATGCTCAAGAGACCTTAAAGGGGGATTCATCTTTCAAAAAGACTCGAATGCAGCTTGGTATAATAGAAACCGAGGGAATAATGGTTTGCAGAGGGAGACTGGAAAGATCTGATCTAGAGCTTGAATCTAAGTACCCTATTTACCTGCCTAAGGAACATAGATTTGTAGAGCTGTTAGTTCTAGACTGCCATAGCAGAGTTTTTCATTGCGGTTTAAAGTCAACTCTTGCGGAGCTCAGAGCACGATTCTGGATCTCGAAAGGAAGGCAGTTTGTAAAGAAAATTTTGAAAAGGTGCTTTATTTGCAGGAAGATGGAGGGGCGGCCATTTCAACCGCCACCAACGTCTGCAATACCTGATTTTCGAGTGACAGAAGCTGCACCGTTCAGCAATGTAGGGATTGACTTTGCTGGGCCACTCTATGTAAAAGAGAACAAGGGTAATCCATCTAAGGCTTATGTGTGCTTATTTGTATGTTGTGTGACAAGAGGACTTCATTTGGAGCTTGTACAAAATCTAACAGCTTCTGCATTTTTGAACTGTTTTCGCCGGTTTTGTGCAAGGCGTGGCACACCTAAGATCATTAATTCCGATAACGCTAAAACGTTTCAATCGTCAGCAAACCTGTTGAGAAAATTTCATGCAAACGATCGCGTAAAAGAATTCTCTGAATCAATGAGAATAAGGTGGAAATTCAATCTACAATTAAGCCCGTGGCAAGGAGGACATTATGAACGAATGGTAAGAAGCATCAAAAGATGTTTAAGGAAGGTTCTGGGTAATTCTCTTATATCCTTTGATGAATTAGCTACTATTGTAACTGAAGTCGAATGTATTTTAAATTCACGCCCGCTGTCTTATATGTATGATGAGCTGGGAGGGGAAGTTCTTACCCCATCTCACCTGTTTGTAGGTCGTAGATTGTTATCTCTTCCATCAGGGAACGACATTCACCCTAAATCCTTAGAGCACGATGGTGAATATACACTTAATAAAAGATTTTTGCATTTAACACGAATTTTGAGCCATTTTTGGAACAGGTGGAGGACAGAATATATCATGGATCTCAGAGAAACCCACAAACTTAACAACAACAAATCACCAAAAGTTGAAACAGGGGATGTTGTCCTGGTGCAGGAGGAACATGCAAAACGTGCATCTTGGAAAATTGGCATTGTGGACGAATTGATTATAGGGAAAGATGGTGAAATACGTGGTGCAAAGGTACGCAAAGCTGGAAAAGGTAAGCATGAATTTATTAAACGACCAGTACAAAAATTGATTCCTTTGGAAATTGCTAGTAGAGTAGATCTAAGAGCTGAGAACAGTGAGGAAGGGCAGACAGGAAGCAAAGATGTGAGTCAGAAAGAGGACGGAGAGGATAAGCAAGAGATTGTGGAGAGGCGCAAGCGCTATGGCAGGGCTGCGGCGCAAACTTCGCGCGCAAAAACGCGGCTCATGCTTGACCCTTAAGAGGGCCAAGGAGGGGGGAATGTTGGAAAATAGTTTTGATGTTATGATCTTTACATATTTTTTACCTTATCATCATGTTATTTAGCCTCGATTTAAATAAAGTATACGAGACATGTCATGTAAAATCCCCAAAAAATTATTGCATCGTACGATTCTATCAAGACTGCTGGGACACGCTGAGGGGGATTAGTTTTTAGTTTCAGAGTGCATAGAGTTAGTCAAGATTGAGAACGAATGATAGAGATGAATGTTTTACAGTTGTTGTTTGATTGTGCCTTTTCTTTGACTGAGTCTGCGATTGGACAATACACCTTGGAACTAGCGAATTAATAGTTGAAAAACTATTACATTTGATTCCGTGGATCACTGTCTTTTATTGAAGAAATTAGAAAAATATGGAATTAAAAGACTAGAACTCAACTAGTTTACTTCCTACTTGGAGGGGCGACAACAATTCTGTAAGGTTAACTCGAGTTCCTCTGACATCAGTGATATAAGCTGTGGTGTTCCCCAAGGCTCCTACCATGGCCCACTCCTGTTCCTAATTTTTATAAATGATTTGCCATTCTGCTTGAAGCAAGAAAAAGCTACAATGTATGCGAATGACACCGTTATTTCGCATTCATCAAAATATTTCTCCACACTTTAGGAAGGTTTAAACAGAGATCTTGTAAAATTACAGAACTGGCTATATGGAAATAAGCTAACTTTAAATGTTACAAAAACGCAGTCATTGATAATAGGATCCAGACCTAACATTCTAAAGCTCGAAAAACAGACTGATGTCAAGCCATGTTTTAAAATAGGCAAGAATAAGATGCAGAGGATATGTGATACAAAATTTCTAGGGGTTAATATTGACGGCAAACTCCAATGGGGTTGCCGTGTTGAGCAAGTCAAGGCCAAGGTGCTACAGGGTCTTGGTCCTATCAAGCATGCCAAAAATTTCTTCCTTCAAGTGACTTGCAGAAAATGTATAGAGGAATTGTTGAGTAGCATTTTAGCTATTGTTGCTCGATCTGTGGCTGCTGTGGAGAATCCAAACTTAACTCTCTCCAAAAGATCCAAAATAGAGCTGCAAGAATAGTAACTAGTCCTTACGATGCAGCTGCCGTCCCTTTGCTACAAAATGTTGGCTGGCTTTCAATTAAGGACCTCATAAGGAAGGAAACAGCTATGCATACATATAAATCACTAAATTCACTTGCTCCTCCTCAGAATTTAATGGAAATATTCACTAAAGGCTATAAAAGTAATGGTTAAAACCTTTGCTCTAGTGAAACAAATTTACAAATACCCTTACTTAGAACATCTGCGGATCAAAACACTTTCTGTTATCGTGGAGCAAAATTAAGGAATGAGCTCAGTCAAGAAGCTACACTGGCACCCTCCTTGACAACTTTCAAGAAGTCCATCCAGTAGATGTATTTTCAGTTTAATTTGATCTTTGATACTTGTATTAGATTCTTAAGCATTTATAATTTTATGTAACTTACACATTATTTAGATCTTAAAAGGTTTCTAATTATTTTCTTTTATTTTAAAACAGGATAATTTGTAAAACAGCCATGTAGCTGAAATTCGTGTAACCTGTATTAATATTTGAAATGAAAATGTAAATATTTGAAATGAAACAGAGCTTCAGCTTCAGTGTTGCGAAGAGTTAAAATGATCTATCAAAAACCATCACAGGAATTAGTCATGTGCCTATTATTGAAATGCACCTAAAGGCATATCTACAGACATAACCCCAACGATGAACCCCTGGAAGATCAGCTATAGGAGGCATACGATTTAATTTGCTATTACTTTGTTCTCCATTCAATTCATTGTTAGCAATCTTATACGAAGCTAGTTCTGCTGTAAGGCTTATCGTTTGTAAATATTGATAAATGAATGACGTCATTCTATATATAGAATGCGACATACAACCAAGAGTGACAAATGTCATGCATGATAAAAGCTAATACAACATTTTAAAAATTACCTACTAAGCTCAAATACGGATATCTGTTAGCAATATAATACAACAAATCGACTTATTGCAACTTTGTTGTGATGATGAAATACGTGGAATTTGTCCAGGTAAGATATTTTATACAACCATATCAATAGAAAAAATCCAATTATTAGTACATGTTCGCAAGTGAAGGTGCCTGTCCTTCGATACGTCTGGATATCTCATTAACATATTTGTCGTGAACTCCCGCGTCTTTTAACTCCCGCAGCTTCCTCTGTTTAATTTCATCCAGCTTCTGACGTCGCTCTTTCGCTTCCATGTCGAGCCGAACACCTTCTTCGAAAAACGCATTCCTATTTTGGATACGGTCCTTCTCTTTCTCCCGCATTTGTTGTCGTATTTCGTCGGCATACTGTTTACGCTTCTGCGTCATGTTCTTCTCATGAGTTTCGTCCTTCAAAGCTTGACTTCTCTGGGCACTATCGATAAAGATGCACAGGGTGGTAATTCATTACAAGGTACCTGAGTACGGTGGCCCACAAGTATCACGGCAAAACATTCTTTATCGCGGCAAAACTTTTTGTCTCGCGGCAAAACTTTTTGTCTCACGGCAAAACATTCTTTCTCACGGCAAAACTCTCTTTTTTCACGGCAAAGCTTTCTGTCTCACGGCAAATTTTTTTCTCATGGCAAAACGTTCTTTTGTACAGTACAACATTCTCTCTGAGGAAAACACTTGGTCAGAAAGCGAAAGGAAAGAACATATAACTTTTGCCGTGAGAAAGACCATTTTGCCGTGATACTTGTGGGCCACCGTAGTATTACTTTAAGGCACAAAAACAATCACTACTTTAGATGTTGTTATCGTATTGTGTTGCTATTCCGTAAGTTTGACCATATACACACAGCCTTAGCTGATTTGCACTGGCTGCCAGTCACGCAATACATATGATTCCAAATAATGTTGCCTAAGTACTTTCAAGTGCTTGATAGCAATGGTACTTATGTATCTAAGAGACAAGGTGGGGAGGTGCACGCTTAAAAGCACTCTCCGATCCAGCAATGTCCTGCTTCTAAAGGTTCCTCATTTCAAGAACAAAATATTTGGTACTAGAACTTTGCCTATGTTATAGCGCGTCTTCAGAACACAGTCTTCCAGTGGAAATTTAAGCTGCAGACAATATTGATGGTTTTAAATCGTCGTTAAAGATTTATTTATTCACATTATCTGATAATACTTAACTGAAAGATAAAGCGAGAACTTTACCTGAGGACTCTCTCAAATTCCGCTCGATCTCTAGCAGCTTGCACAGCTAGAAAATGCTCCTTATCCTGAATCTGATCTTGACGTGCCATTTTCAACATCGCCTCTGTATTGGCTCTAAAAATCATAAAATAGCATTTAAGATCAACTTCATAATGAGCATAAAGTTGAGTCTTCCATAAAAGAAAGCAAGGAACTTTCAAAGCTAGAATCTATACAACAACAAACGTCACATTTGGAGGACAAGTTCTGAAGTGGAAAGAACCAAGGGAAACCAGGTAGTCAACTTCCTTGGAGCTCCGTCCCACTAAAGAGAATCATTCTCATTAACCAAATACTTACTAGTTTGGAATTTCTAATTTAAACACATCCCAAACTTGACACCATTGTCCATGGTCTACGATTTGTAAATTTTAGTTTCTCACGCAATCAATACCATGTAAAGAAAACTACAAAAATGTTCTCTAAATGCCTTTAGTTGCAAATGATTGATTCAAAATACCGTACTGCTACTGCTACATAGAATCCTACGCTATTGATGCAAATTACTACATATCAAGAAAACATTATCTTCCTATACAGGCTACTAGTAGGGTCCAAAACAAGCCCAAGTTACAGGACCATTCGGTAGGAGAAAAAAGTGGCTTTCTACGACCACAATCATTTCCTACATTAAACGAATTTTAGTGTAATATACTTTTCTGGTCTTCTTTCGGTAGTTTTGCAAGAAAAATTCATAAATGCCATATCCACTAAATACTACATCACTAATTGTCACTTCTAAGACCAACCACTATTTGAGTTTTCAAGACTATTAATTATCTACTAGTAGGCACAATCATCGCAAATTAAGCCCTGCTACGTGCAGTTTCATATAAACTGTCAAATGAACACTGTTGCTGGAAGTGTGAGGAGAGTAGATCAACGTAGTGATTTCGTAGATAATTCTATAGATCAGGATTGGGTGCAAGGTGCAAAGTGCAGGTGTTATATGACTTACCAATGCCCATGCAGCATAAATTTTACTTTCAAATGAGACGATTACCTGCAATTTTCCCCTTCAAATAAATACAGAACTCAGTTGATATGATTTCTACTCACTTTTTGATCGCTTCTTCTGCTTCTTTCTTCCTCCATTCTCTTTCAAGTCGCTCTTGATTTCGCTTAGCTCTCAGCGCATCCTATGGAACAAAAGTGCGCGAAAATGTCAATTTTCAGCTAATTCGCTGAGTGTTCGGCGATCAAAGCTTCTCTGCCACTATACGCAACGTTGCAAACTTTTGTTTTCTCGGCCAAACCTCAACATCATCTGTAGAACTCGGGTATCAAATACCTTGTAGTCAATTATAACTCGCAACTCAATAGGCACTGACACTACACAACCCACCATTCTCGAGTACCATTCAGTGAAAGATTGCCTATTCTGTGCCTATGATGGACAAGTAAACTTGCAGCAGGATCATAAACAAAAGGAAAGACACAATGGACATGACACAGTGACTACTAACATAAATCTTCGAATTTGCTTCTTTGGAGGTATGTTCATATCTTTGATGTAGATGATATTTCTGGGAAACTAATGAGGAGTATCTTGAAGAAACTGAAACTCAAGCACAACACATACAAGCTCATTTTCAAGAGTTTCTTCATTAGACAAATAGGATATTTAAGAGATAAAAATCAGACTAATATGATAACGATACTATCTTTTGTGATGAGGGCCTATCCGAGGAGGATTGTAGACAAATCATTGTTATGAGATGAGGCTGATTTCAGGAGGGCCTTTTCGAGGGGGACCAGTTCGATGATTAACTGCATTTCTGGATTCATAGGCGCTCAAACCCATAGTAATAATTAAACAGCATTGTTCTCTTCACTACCAATGAGCTAAAACTCTCTCATACTCTTCAGTGAGTTAGAGTTTCATAGAAATAATGACACATAACAGCCAATGTTTGCTAGAGAACACTGCTGAGTAACTCGGTTCATCACATCCCTGAACCCTGCACAATAATGGCACTACATGTCATCTATTCAGCTGCGTTTCAAACCGAATGAGGATTATGACTGACCTTTTCAGCTTGTTTATCTATAGCTCTCTCTTGCTGAGCACGTAGACGGGCTATTTCTTTCTCTTTTTCTATCCGTAACTTCTCCTTTTCCTTTTCATACGCCTCCTCGCGAGCCTATACGAGAAAATTGTGTTGTATATTATATGAAGAGTAAGATATAACACATGTTCCCGTGTTTAAGAGAGGAATTGTATGACGCAGTCATGAAGTGAATTGTCTGACATTATTGCTACATTGAACTATGATCTACTTACAGCCTTTTCTTTCAGGTACTCCATGACTTTAACTTCCTCCATCTTCTCTTGAGCTTTTCTTACTCCTTTGATCTTTTTAATTTCCTATTAAGAATGACAAATTAAGGTGCTTGCTAAAAATAACTGATTTTACACATATAAAACTCCCTATTGCTACCTACATAACCCAAATCACCTGAGTTAGAATGAATGAAAATGGAAAAGAATGGAATAATTAACATTTTTCAGGTAAAATCTAAGATTCATGAAGAATTCATAACTTGTCGTGCAAAAATTGACAGCCATAGCCTCACTTATTCACATTGATAAGTGAAATTGACAATTTATGGCATTGTGTAAATATCTTCCAATAAAGTCAATGAAGCTCATACCTCATTAGCAACTGCAACATCTTTCATGATATTACGCTGTGTTTCTCGCTTCTTAATAAGATTCTCTCTATCTTCCTCTTGCAGCTTTTCCAAGTATTCAAGCATTGCCTAGATATAATCCAAAGCTTTTTAGAACTGGTAGAAATAGTCAATGGCCACTTTGGATTCAACATTGAATGAACAGTGATAAACAGTGTAAAAAGTATTTTTCACTGTCTACTTCCTTCCGTATTTGTTTAATCGAATATGGATCATTTTGATCCATTTGCCTTTCTCCTTATTTAGGTACTTTTCGCTCCTGTTGAATTTATTTGATTACCTATCCTCCTCTCGCTTTATTTTATTAGCTGAAGATGGGACTGGTAGTCTCGAAACTTCCTGGGACTGGTCTTATGCGATTCGGATTCGTCTTAAACATGCCTGTTGGTTTGTCTATCTAGTATTAACTTGGTTTCATCTTAACATGCCTAATCAATCAACGAAGATCTAAATGATACACTGGACTGTTCATTGCTTTTGAGGCTAATGTGGTTCGTTGTGGTCCTTCTGGAATAGATAATATACTTTCTTGCATGTGCAAGGCTTGCTACATGTCTGATGTATAATAAACGGTTGTAGAGCCAATGAAAAATAAAATTAAGGTGGATACAGCCACTAGACTGTAGAGTATATTTGTTTTCCAGGATGTGATTGCCAATTTGAATAATATTTTAGTTTCATTGCTCAAGTAAATATATGAAAATACAGGTCAATAAATAACCAGTTTCCTAAATCTCAAAACTTACAGCTGTCTCCAGGTCCTTTTTGTTCTGTTCTAGTAATTGAGACATCTGATTACCATCTATCTGATTCTTCAATATCTCAGCACCTTTTAGCCTCTCTTCTTTCTTCTTGTTCTCCCTTTCCTCATATTCCTGTATGGCCTTCAGTCTGTCATTCTCCATCATCTCATCAAGCCGCTTCTCTTCATCCAACTGCTCTTTCTTTATCTCAACTTTTTCAATCAATTGTGCATCCCTGATTGCATGGCATTTAGCATTCAATATTAGTTCATTCAACTTCTTTATCTCATCCTCTTGTTCTTCCATTTGCTCCTGTGCTTTTTCAAGTAAATATTGACTTCTCTCTTTGGCTTCCTGAATAAACATCAGAGAGAAAAATTATGATTTGCCAAGATAGTAAATGCCTAGTCCACCAGTTAGATACTAATTAGCTGTTCAGATCTAGATAGCCAGGGGAATCTGAAGAGTTTTCACCCACAATATTTTCTGTGCCATAAGCATGAATTGCACAGTTTTCTCTGTCCCAAAAACACATGAGTAGGACATCAAGGGTTTGAATAATAAGTAGACAGAGTGATAAGTTAATGATTACATTTGCAAACTGCCACATGGTCATGATGACTTCAACGATTGGTGAGCTACAGAGTTGGGCAAAACTAGCTTCAGCACTGTTCTGAGCCAAAATATCTCTGACTTGATATTCTGCACTGAAGATCTTCTGGAAGTGTGCCCTCAGATTTACTCAGGTTAACTAGTTAGTTACTCACTAGATATGTGCAGGCAGTTATGTGACCCTTACCTGCTCAATATCAGACAATTTCTCATTTTTTCTTCTCTGTCTCTCCATTTGTTGCATAAAATTCTTTCTTTCTTCTGTTGCATCTAACAACTTCTGCTTCTCTTCTTTGGATCTACGATGTTGCTCTTCCCTTTCAGCAATTGTCAGCACTCGGGATGCATTCTAAAATAGATCACACCAAGTAAAAAATGTCATATAGAATAGAACAGTAGGGAGGAGAAGTTCCCACTACCTGACCTTCAGCAATAGCTTTGCAGGAAAGCTAAAGGCTTTTGATATTAAGTGTTGCATTTTTGAAGAGAAACTGTGAACTAGACATGACTCTTATCATTGCCATTTATAAGCAAAAAGTTACATAAAAGACAAAAATGTTACAAAAGCAATCACAAGTGCTTTACAGGTAACTAATAGCTAAAGCTTGTTCAGATGGCATGTTTTAAATTCATTTTCAAAGCTACAGTTTTCCTATTTTGACACCTGATACAGTTTATGAATATCATGCCCAGTATAAGAGCTATTATTTACAAGGCATTTCTGATGTTATCAACAATATCCATAGATAAATCAGGAGAGTGAAATTGCAAAAGTTAACTTATTACTTATTTAGCTTTAGACTTACAATTATTCTTGTAAGCTCTGACTGTGGAAGAATAATTGATCGTCCAGATGGGTCTTCACTTGGAACCCTATAATAGACATGAATATAGAATGGTGAGGTGTAAGCATTTCTTCTTTTCTAGAATATTCATAGTAAAATACACAGACATATGTGCATCTGGAGATGTTGCTATCATTCTGTCATATTTTTTCAAATAACATGTAGTTAGAGCATTATTTATCACTCTCCACATTTTAACACTAAGATATTCCATAGAATATTCACTTTTTTATCACTCATGATATAGTATTTTACCTGTTTTAGTAAAACAAAACCTACTTGAGTTTTCTTATCATATCTTTGGTGATAACTTCAATTACTTCCTTGCGTCCATTTTTAGGCCTATTGGTTATAGGACCAGAGGCACTGTTTGATCTTCCAGTCAAGATATCAGTTTGAAGGCCCTTCTCTTCTGGGGCAGATCGCACCCTCCTGTTGTTGCCAAACAATGTCTCATCCTACAAGAGATGCAACAGCTTTCAAATACCAATACACCTAGATAGCACCACATTGAAAATTTCCATACATGGTATAGGAAGTGATGAAAACCAGTAATGGTTCACATTTCTGTCAACTTAAATGGTTAAAATTGTACTTGATAGTCACAGGAGAGACTGACTGCTTCAAAAGTAGTGTATATATTAAAAGCAGTCAGTGCCACATTGTAACAGATTGTAGTTTCTTTTATTGAATGTTTATACATATATGTGTTCTAATGATTTTATTTATATTAACTTAGTTGTGTAAAAATTGCCCTGTAAAAGGACAATTAGACTTGAACAAATTTACAATGTTAGGGAAAAGATAAAAAGAAAAATCATGCATGATTATTTAATCATAAAATAAGGAATTGTAAGACAGTGCTGAAGGTCTATCATTTTGTGGAGATGACTTGAAGTGGGTGAATGATTTGGCTACTTTTCTTTCTATATTTAACTTGTTCCACAGTTTAGCCCCTATGTACCACATAAGGTGCTCAGAAATGGTTTATAAAGATTTTAGTGACATGAAGATGCTGTAGTTGGTGATGAGCATTTTTTCATTATTGGTTGAGTTGAAAGTCTTATTTAACATGTAGAGAACATGGAGCCAGAGATAGAGGATGTTGAGTTAACGAACTGATCTACTGACTAACTATACAACATAAATTACATTCTTATATACGTAAATATTGCAGACAAAACATTACACATGAATTACCAAATGGATATAATAAGAAGGTAATAGACTGAGTAGGTGGAATGGACATGTGAGATAAACAAAAGCAAAGGAATCACCTGTAAGATGTAATGACAGGGATGACATAAGGTGCTGTCCAGATGTGGGATGACTTGGCAAAAATGGAAAAGGCCGGTTATGAATGAATGATGGTGGAAGGCCTAATTTGAAGGTTTGGTTCCCGGTGTTTAGGACCACTACAAGATTAGTGCTACTATTATAAGCTGTCTAGCACTGATTTCAGATTACCTTTGAAAGAGCCCTGCAAGATATCCAGGAACTTCATGGTGTATGGGCCTATAGATCATTTTTAATGTTACACCAATGAGTTATCTTTGCAAATATATGGTTGCCTCAAGTACAGAACTCAAATACACATACCACAGATGATGTTCTACTAATTACATTGTACTTTGGATTATAACGCTTTCTCGATCCACTGGAGGAACCAGAATCCACTGAACCAATGGAGCTTCCAGATGGCTAAAATGCAATGGAATGAAAGTCTTGAGAACTACTCTGAAATCTTTGATAAATTGTAGAGTGCCATACAGGGACAAACTACTACATACTTTTTTAAGAGTCCCTAACTTTTCATTGAGCCTTAAAATTCTCACATTTTATGATTTGGAACCTAAGACTATTCGTCACTTAGTCTTAAATTTTAGCAACTTTGAGCGTTACTTCTCAAAAAGACTATATTCCTATAATAAAAAGTGTGTAACTGACACTCCCTGAAGAGTTGCTGAGCTGCATCATAGTGTAATGAGTTCCAGACAGGATAAATGAAGCTCAATTTGTTCTGTTTTCTAAAAAATCTCAAACCAGCAAAAAATCTTATTTTTGACAAAACTTGAGCCTCGTGTTATTCTTACATTATTCTTACATGTCAGAGAGCTTGACCCTTGATATTCCTATAGATTATATTCTTATAAAAATGTGTGCAGAATATGCTTCTACTTCGCACGCAGAAATGTAGAACTGAATTATGTTGACTCCCAATCTAAATTGGTAGATTTTAAGGCAAGGTGAACAATATAAAATGATCATGGCGTATATTTTCTCTCCATACAGCAAAACCTACACAGCTTAACTGCTTCTTGCCATGTCGACAATTCACTACCAAATAATTGGGCGGTAAGGATAAGTGCTTTAGGGCAACTAACTATGATTCAAGTTTTCATGAATGCAAGACAGCTGCGCATCTATCTTATTTCAAAAGATAGGTCTCTTTATATCAAATGTCCAGTTGCGATTACCTTACCGTGGTTGATAAAGCACCAACGGTAGTTTTTAGGTCATGACAAAGCGCCCTCTGGTTGCACATGCAAACTCCCGAAATCTCTCTCTTCGTTTCTGTCAGACATTACCATAAACCAATAACAACAAAAACCAACATGAGAAATGACTGTTAAATAAATATATTACCATTTCAACTCCTTTCCAGGTTATTCACCGATCCACTATTTCTCTACTATAACGCTGATGGTGTCAACAATCTGTAGGTCGTACTGTATGGTTGGTGTTATGGCTGATATTTCTCTCACAGTTGCCATGACGCCTCTGTTAGTTACCATTCTCCTTATCAATGCCAATCACTGCTATCTCAGTTCAGAAATAGACATCTCTATGGCGGCGCTCTGTCAACCACCATAAATGTTCCCTTGCTATCGATTTGGATTAGTTTAATAACTATGTATGTACTTATATACAGTAAGCTAAATCAAATTAGCTGATCAAATCAAAGGCATATGATGTCGACAATGGTCAACCCAAGCATGGGTCAGCCCGGGGTTTCTGCAAAGAATATGCAAATTTGTTTACCCTAGTAAACAAAACTTATTTAGACTCAGATGATCCATGAACTTTAGATCAAATTACCAAAGTTCAAAGGCATAAGTATCTAATAGGGGTACTGGGGGCATCGGTGGCTGCCACTCATGCCCATCCAACCAGTGTACACTTTGGGGAGCATTGGATCTAGCAAGATGTATTTGGGGGGGGGGGGTTTGAAAGAAATTTGTGCACAACCTGTCGATTTGAGGAAAATGCCTCTTCTGAATATACAGATATATTCATCTTGAAAAGAACCGTCAGATGAAACTATGGATGAATTATTGATATTTGTGCGAGAAACTGTGGAACCATTCCAAAACAAATTGCACAAATTGTGAAAGATTTCAACTGACTCCCCCGTCTCCATTGTCATGCACTGACACAAATTGACCCCACCCCAGTGTGATGTCACAAACATATTATTACCAGAGCACTTTGGCACCCATACTTGGGCCAAATTAGAGATTAAGCTGGACTGACCAAAACCTATGCAGAAATTCTGGAAATTTATATTTTCCCATTCGCCTAAAGCAAATTAGGGATGAATAGAGACGACTGATAAAATGACGAATAATAACAGGGCTTTGGGATGTGTTTTCTGCAACAGTTCACAATTTCAGCTTAGTGTTTTAAAGGAGACTTACATGATTTTTCTAGCCTTTGTCAATCAATTTTATCGTTTATATCCACCATATTTCATATGCCCGGCCCCCGAATAAGTAATCACCAGTGGTAAGCACTGCTAAATGCCGAAAGGATAAGACCATTGCCGAAATGCATCATGGGTCATTTCCAACCCCCTTGATATTTGAGCAAGCCGTCAGGTGAAAGTTTAAAATTGCAGACGCTGACTCGGAAGGGGTAAACCATTATATAGTAGCCTTTCAAGAATGGCAGCAAATGAAAACCAAGACGATTCGTTGTATCCCATAGCAGTCCTTATTGATGAACTAAGAAATGAAGATGTTCAGGTAAACTACAAAATTAGTTCAATTTACTCATGTGGCCTAGGCATTGGAGCAGATCAGCGTAGAGTTGGTTACAAGCAATTTCAACTGCCCGGATTCTTAACATCCGCCATCTGGTAGTATAGGGTTTGCCTGGACGGCGATTCTGTTCGTTGGAAGGCAGTTTTTCATGTTGTTGACTCTGTTGTAGGAAATTACAGAATTTTTGAGTGATCTTCAATAAAATAGAGTTGCATGATGCGAATATTTGATATTGATATATTTTGAGTCAATTAAGTTTATGTTTACATATTGTAATACAAAAACAAAGATTTATTACTTTATCTGATTTGAAGAGTACAGTTCGCTTTATGGAAGCAAATGTATTACTGCATAGTAATACGCAATTATAGCTATTGATGTGTTTGAACATGTGTATATTAGCATTGATGAATATTCACATTAAAACATATGGCTAACTTTACGGATGAATATATTTTCTGAATATAAAATTTATTTGTATATGTGTATGTATGTATAAATGTAGTCACTCTATGTAGCAACAACTCTTAAATGTTCTGCTTATTGCTTCATAAGAATTTTGTTTTTTGAGTGACTGTTTATCATTTGAAATGAATGCGGATGTGCTGCAGTGAATTAATATATATATAAATCTATATATATATATATATATATATATATATATATATATATATATATATATATATATATATATATATATAATATATATATATATATATATATATATATATATTTATATGTACATATTTATAATTTATATTTCTGCCATAATGACTTGATTAAGCCCCCTCCCTCAAATATGCCCCCATAGCGCTATCAAACATTATGTATGGACAATAGAAGTAGATACATCTTGCTGGTCTATTTGTTGCAGAAAAACATCTCATCTCTTATCACTTTTCAACTTTGTATTAGTGATGAAGCTTTACTTTGCAATTTTTGGATCCAATTTGTTATCCATATCTTAAGCCATCAGAAGATTCTCTCTGCAACAGTTCATGTATACTTGATTGCAATTCAATTTTGTAGTTAAGACTAAATTCAATAAAGAAGCTATCAACAATTGCACTAGCTTTGGGAGCAGAAAGAACCAGAAAAGAACTGATACCATTCCTAACTGGTAGGTATCTTTTCTTAACTCTTTCATAGTAAATATATAAATATATATATAAATATATTGTTCTGACATAAAGTTTGCATGAATCTATCATGCACTTTGAAACATTGATCTGTTTGTGAACCTGGTTACTTTAGGGCATCAAGGGTATGCACTTGTTGGAATATGATTTTGGAATATGATATTGGAATATGATTTTCTACTCATGAGCCATAATATTTTTTGTGGTGATGAATGTAGATATATTTGGAGCAGTTTCTAAGTTAGTCCTTTGCCTATGTTTGGTATATGCAAGATCATATCATGTGGGAATATGGAGCTCCAGTACTCTACATAGAATTGTTCACATATTTAAATAGGAAGGGATGCCAGAGATTCAGTTGTACAATAGGATTATAATGGTTGAGATTAGCACATTCAAATGGAAGCACATCTTTATTATAAATTTGATTATAAGAGCCACAACAATTCATTGTAACATTGTAACTTGGATTTGTCGTAAACATATGGAGTGCTGATGCTGACAAAAATACTCATAATGACATAATCAGATTATAACAGTAATTGGCATATTTGTTAAGACTTGCAATGTACGTTTTTCTTTTATTTTAATAATTTTGTCATATTTTTGAAGGGATGATCTCATTGTGTTTCTTGTATGGTTAGTGCAATGCAAAGTTTTTTCTCATGTTTAGATACAATTTATGATGAAGATGAAGTTTTACTAGCTCTTGCAGAACAGGTGGATACTTTTTATATATATTCATAATGTCTTTTCTTATAGTCATTTTACTAAGAAAGGAAAGAAGTGAAGGGATCTTTAATTCCCAATTTTAATTCAAAAACTATCTAGAATGTCTTAAGAATTTGTTGTCATGAAAGAAAACATCAGGCTAAATTACATATGGAGTAGGAGTAGCAAATAAAGGAGAAACTGAACTGAGAAGTTTTTTTAAACCCTTTCATTGTTTGTACTGAACCATCCTATGTTTTTTAAAGTTCCCATTGATAATTTTTATAATTTAGTTTCGTGAAAAGGCTTCCTTTTCTTCTTTTGGCTTTAGATCTTCTTTCTTTTTTGT
Organism: Mastigias papua; assembly: GCA_964019165.1. Classification (NCBI taxonomy): domain Eukaryota; kingdom Metazoa; phylum Cnidaria; class Scyphozoa; order Rhizostomeae; family Mastigiidae; genus Mastigias; species Mastigias papua. The sequence continues at coordinate 1,967,281 of OZ025270.1, forward strand.
TGTTTTGCTTCCTGAGTTCTGTATTTTCCACTGAGGTGCTATTTGTATTCTGAGGAGGAACTAGAGATGTCATTGTCTTTAATATTTACCCTCAGATCTTATATGGAAACATACCTTTCGATTGATATTAAATGGGTAATAAGTGATTGTATTTTGAGTTAAAAATATGGGAAATTGATCAATAAAATTCATTTCTGACTATTAATGTGCCTTGAGTTCGCCATTGAGAAGCCATTGTTGGTGTTTTAATTCGCCATGCTCTGTATTTGGAATGTCGCCATGTGTGGTTTCTCTGCAAAATGCATTTTAGCACACATTATTCAAAACATAGGATGAATATTATCAATTGATTATTGTACTCAGCAGCCACTCTTGCTTTTTTAAAAGGCATTTGTATTATATATATATATATGTATATACGTGAAGCTTCTATATATATATATATAGTGTATATGTAGAAGTTGCTTTTCCTACTTAACTAAAAGTACTGGAACTAAAAGTGGAGCAAAATACGTATGAAGAGATTAAAGGAGAATTTATGCCTGATGATTGTGCAAGCCACATGAAACCGGGGGTCACGTAACTTAGTATGTTGCATTTTAGTTTCCTGTAATCTCTTCATATACACGCATTTTTTTTCATAAGCAATTTCAACTTGGGCTGAGTACTAAAAATTGCTTAACTTTTTGCCTTGCCGAGTACTGCCTTGCTTATAAAGCAGTTGCTTATAAAAAAATGCGTGTATAATATATATATATATATATATATATATATATATATATATATATATATATATATATATATATATATATATATATATATATATATATATATATATATATATATATATATATATATATATATATATGATTTATTTATAGTATTAGAGCAGATCATAGTGTCATTATTCCTGTATTTTTATGTAGGGCTTTATTTGGGACATTTTGGTTTTCTATAAATTTTTATGCAATTTGTAGCAGTATTTTTGCTTCTTGAATGTCTGCAAATTGCTCACATCACAACAATATGAGAATTTGCTGCAAATAAAGGAAGTTACTTTTTTCTTATGAATAATTTATGAATTTGGTTGATGTTGTTTGATTTCATAATGTTAATAAGTAATTATGTGGTTTGATAAGTATATATATGCTTTAAAATTGTTTTAATGAAATCTGAAGTATGATTGTCAATAATTAGTGAAAGTAGGCATTTGTGCAATGTGTGAAATTGGGAAATTTAAATAGTAGTTGATGTTATTTACATAGCATAAAACTTTTCAGAGCAGTGATAGATATTTGTAGCTATTTAAGGGAGCATTGATTGTAGTGCCACGAATCTTCCTCCTATATGCCAAATTGACCAACTATTCTACTTTGGCAGAGCTGTTGCCTCCATGTTTTGGCCTATTTTAGAACTTGCCACTATCTTGAAGGTTATAATAATAGTTGACATGCATTCAACTGATTATACTAAAATTTTTTATTCAAAAACTCAGTAATTTTCTACACTTAAATTCTCATTAGAGGTTAGTAAACAGCCTTTGATATGAAGACATATGTTTGTAGCATGACCCAATAACTCGCTTAGTAGGGCACTTGACATACAAAGTCATGGGTCATGAGTTCTAATGCTTTTAATTTAGTTTTATCTAACTTTGACTAAGAAGTTTGTCATAGAAATTCTTAATGTCCATCACTATGTTAAACAATTTACATCTCTGTTTAATTGTTCTATTGTGGCTCTCAGCAGTCTCTCTCACTGCGCATTCGGCTTACAACTGTGTCATTATTCACATTGTGCGACACTACAAATAAGATTAGTCAAGTTTTTCCATCCATTACGATCTCAGCAGTCTGAATCTTATTGTTTGAGACCCTTGTCCAAGAGAAATTTTTGCTACCCCTTCTCTAAGCTACTAATTTGGTGTTTCATGGTATACAAGTAGCAGTGTCTGGTATAAACCAATAATTTGTCCTTCAATCATTTTTTAGAATAAGCTACATATACATAAAGTAGAAGAATAATTTGTGTAATCATGAGTATTTTAATGCTGTTTGGAAACATGATGATACTTGCCATGCTAATTGTGAGGCTGGGATATTTTGTATGTATTATACAAATTACATCTCCCTGCCATTGACACAAGCTCTTCTTCTCGCACATGATTCTGACTAGTTTCCAAACAGATTTTAGTAACACTTTGTATAAATTGTGGGGATCTAGACAGTGCCAAAGTGTAATGTGGGCACTTCCCAGGTATTTTCTAAACAGTGGCATAGGTGTGCAAAAAGGAGCTATGAAGTCTTCTCAAAAACATTACCAGTTCCTTTTAATTATATGTCTCATAGATCCTGTTACCTCTTGTTGTTTATTGAATGCAGAGTGATTATAGCCCCCACCCCTCCAAAGGCATAAATTTGGCGATTTGAACTTCATATCTTTTGAGGTATGGAGTAAATTATGTAGATATATTTTGGTAGTATAATTGTGAATAATTCACAGACTTTGGTTTCTTTCAACAATAGCAGTATCTTAAGCCAGAACTTTTTCATCTCTTACTACATTGTGGGATTGTCTAGATCCCCACTTGTATGGACATGGGTGAAAGTGGCAATTTCATTGTTAATTGTTAAGTAGTATTGTCTAAATGATGATGTGTTGTTCTTTCTTATTGCTTTTGGGACTTTTTTGTAATTGTTACCCTTGGGTATTGTCACCTGTTCCTTGGTGCTATTCTATTTATTGCATTAAATCTTTCTCTTACTCATTTAAACAGACACAACATTTGTTACTTTTTCAGTTGGGATCGTTCGCTCCATTGGTTGGTGGACAGGAATTTGTACATTGTTTGCTAGTATGTTGTCAGCATGTCATTCCCTTTCATTTAAATTCTTTAGGGCAGATTGCCCTCAGCAACTGCTCATTTTCAAGAAGCCCTCAATTGACATACACTTTATTAAATAGACAAACTGCCAGACTAAACTGATTTCCAACAAATGCACAACTTTAGATCTAAATATTAAGATGTAAGTACAAGATGTATCTGAAGTTTCAATGTGCTGATGCTATTGTCAAGATTTTTCCTCTGAGTCACCTCATCACAGTTATTATGCTTAGCATCACACAAGCTTTTGCAAAAGTATTGGTTACATTCGCCAGTACCTTCTTTTAGGAAATACTGTAGATTCCACTTTACAATTGGCTGTGATTGCCTACAATCACCCTCACAGATCTATACCAGGAGCATTTATTTGTCAACTCTATGGCCTATTTGGGGCCTTCCTGTTTGGATTTATGTATTTTAGTACCTCTATTCATCACTGTAGTACCTTTTATTTTTATTGTTCAATTTTAGCCGCCATTAGAGAGCCTAGCGACAGTGGAAGAAACAATCGTTCGGGACAAGGTAATATAGAAATGAACTTTCAATCTTCTCTGTGTGTTCCCTCTCACGAGGTGTTTATTTCAAACATTTCTGAATAGACGAGTTTACAACTGAATAGTTCTGAAGTATTTTTGACTTACGGTCAGTTAGGGTTTATGTTTTAATTCTTTGGCACCTTTTTCAATATTTCTATTGATTAAGTAAAGTTTGTGCAAAGCACTGTTATTGGTTTCGTATCCAATTCAATATATATAGCTATTTTCTTGTAGCAAGATGATGAGATATGACAATATCAGTGTATGGAATTTAGGACTGTATTAAACTTGAGGTCTCTGTGATAATGGGACAGGCTTCTTTTTAAGGGCAAGGATTATGTATTTTACAATACATTGTAGCAGTTCTCATATTTTGTATTGCTGCGCCGGAAATTTGAGAAGACCTCTCTTTTCAACAAGGAAATCCCTACAGTTATCATACAGCATCATTTCCATGCAATATCTTGTTTTGTTTTCCTACTATTGTAGTCTCTTTGACTTTCTGTTTGTAGGCTGTAGAATCGCTGAGAACGGTGGCAGCCGATCACTCCAGGGAAGACCTTGAAAAACATTTCATCCCACTTGTCAAAAGATTGGCCACAGGTTAGTAATCATAAACATGGTTTGGGTGGGAAATGTTGAAAGATAGCCGGTGAGATCCACATGTTGTTCAATGCAGAGAAGATCCATGAGCTACATGATACCTGTTAGAGAAAGCATTTATTAAGACCGTTGGCATAATCATGCAGAATTTCGTGTCTCGTTCATCGGCCCCTTCATCTTCCTTTTTTTGCCACTGGTTCCAAGTGGTAGTTGCAATGAAGGAGCTTCCAGCCATCGCGTAGGGTGTTTCCAACCATCGTTCTTCCACGTAGTAACTCAGCTGCTTGGTATTATGAAGGTTCTTGGGTAGAACTTGATCTGTATATTAGAAACGAGATTGGTGTGTAGTGTAGCTGAATGGTTAGAGTGCTTGTCAGCCGCACGGAAAATTAATGGCTGTAGGCACACTTCAGAACATGGCTTGGGTGCTCTCTCATTGTCGACCAAGCGTCAAGTGGGCACCTGTTAGCAACCCTATGAAGGTAACGGTGACAAGGAAAGATTTTGTGACTATATTACCTCATGAAGACTACGACCTATGATAGTTCCCCTCTTTGACAGACACTTTCGATTGTACAGTACAGAGCCCTATTTGAGGCTGGCTGTTTTATTTTAATTAGAAATAAGAACACATCAACTTGACACAATGATGAGAAACTGCCATGCTAATTGTGAAGCGCTGTATTCTACAGTGCTTGTGACACAAAACCGAACTTCTCACAATATAATCTGAGTGTCAAGACAATAGCTCAAAACTATTTGATTTATATTTTGACTGTAGGGTACATTGACAATTAATTCAACAGGTTGTTTGCATGTAAACTATCAACCTGTCGACTTGGAGCAGTTTATGTACACCAGTTAGCCACTGGAATAAGTATAGTCAGAGGAATGAAATTATAGATAATCAAGAAGTAACAGAAATCTCAACAAAGCAAAGTTTAAGCTGGAGAGCTGCCACCATTCTGGGCTTAGAGCTTGGAATGAATTATTTACTGGAATAGGGAAAGCTCCTCGCTCGATCAGTGCAAAGGAAAGTGCAAAAGCATATAATTCCAACCCCAGCTAGCATCCAATTTTAAAATTTTGTATTCCCTTGTTAATTCATGATATAGTTGAAAGTTTAGTTTTATTTCAGATGGGGTATCTTGTAAAAATATTTAGTTATAGTTTGTATATAAAAATAATTTAAGTTATTATAGGAGCTTTTGGTAGGCCCCATCAAACCAGAAATGTCGAAGCCGAATAGAGTTCCGACGAAATTGATAAAGCTTTAGAAGTCCTTTTGTAATCCCTCCTTGTATTAGTTTGACCTATCGTTGCTACTATATCCAACAGTAGGGTTTTGCTATATTTCAAAACTCAAGAACATCGCATATCTCAAATCTTTACATTTATCCTGATATCTTGAGTCAATAATTTTTGCTTTGAACCAGTTTGAATTCTTTCTTTGAGCAGATCATAATTGTTAATTGTTTATTTGGTCATTCAGGTGACTGGTTTACTTCTCGAACGTCTGCATGCGGTCTCTTTGCAGTTGCATATCCTCGTCTTCTTTCTCCTGTGGCGGCAGACCTTCGATCGTAAGTGTTTTTTTACCGGGTATTTTTTTATAGCACTGATTAGGATGGTAGAATTGACATCTGAAGGCATTCAGTCTTTCAGAACAGTTCACATGGTGACTTGTATTTTTGGTTAGGACATGGTGCAGTTTCAGCACATTATTTTGGAGATGCAATTTCCAGATTGATCCATGTTGACAAATACTTTTTGGTTGATTTTATCCAGCTGCTCTACAGAGATTATCTTCACACTCGGTATATTGTCAGTAGCATACAGCATGTGTTTAATTCTCCGAGTTGTGGTGAAAACTGCCTGCGATTTACTTAGCCTCTAATCTAATTCGAGTTTCAGACGCCAATTCGTACCTTTGGTAGATTCGTTTACGATTGTGTACTTCCTCGTAGGGCATTCCGAACACTTTGTTGCGATGACACACCGATGGTACGAAGAGCTGCAGCCGGGAAACTTGGAGTACGTTTGAGCACCATCTTCTTCCTTTTTTTCAGAGTGTAAAATGACAGAATTAATATCTATGTATACTTTACATTCTTAAAATAGGGAAAACCAAGGTACCCCGAGCCTTAGGGGGACCCCTCTAATAGCTATGAAATAATTGTTTGGTAATTTTTAAATTTCGCAATGATGTCATCAGGGGTCCCATTTTTTCCATTTGCTCCGGGCCCACATGCTGGCTTTCTGCTTGGCTTTATAGCCATCCTCCGTTGAAGTCAAGAAGTATGCGTCTTGATTCAACCTTGTGTATCCCTCTAAATTGTGGTCACGTTTAAGAAATCTCGGATTAGCATTGTTTTATAGTAGGATACGTAAAGAGGATGCTGTAAACGATCGAGTCATTGAATTATTTTATTTAGCAAAATAAAATTAACGTTAAGTTATAATTGTGTGATATGATATGCATCAAGGCCATGATGTGCTGACAACCTGTTTTTTTGTAGAAAGGATTGGCGATCTTGTATAATGCGTATAGTGTTTTCATGAACTTCAACTTTCTTAAGTATGCCTTGTTCATTTGTAGGAGTTCGCGAAAGTTGTCCAGCTCGAGTACGTCAAAAGCGAATTAATACCCGTGTTCATCAGTTTAGCAAACGACGACCAGGTGCGTCTTTCTTCTTTTTTTCCACATTCCAAAATAAATTATGCCAGGGAGAATTTGAAAGTACTACTTGAGTATACATTCGATGCTGTGCACCAGTGTCAGTGCATATCCAAGATGAATGTGTCTGTGCCAACCTCCCCTTTGATATTTTTATAAAGTAACGAGCATTTTTTCAGTTCACTTTAAGTACAATACTAATTCAGATATTTCCTTTCATTATCTGATAGTTTCTTTCTTATTGTTTGGCAACCATTTATATTTACCTATTCTTCAACTACAAAAAGTATTAGTAGTACTGATGTAAACCTTATTTGATATATCTTTTTAGTATTTCATAAATATTTCGTTAGTATCTCGTTGATATTTCGTCAGTATCTCGTTGATATTTCGTCAATATTTCAGTAACATGGTAGTCTACAGATGGCTACTTGGATAGAAGTAAGAACATAGGTTATAACTTATGAAGTTGTGTAGAATCTCAATCTTTTTGTAGGCGACAGAACATATATTATGATGTTCTCGGGGAATTATGCTCTTCTTTCGCAATATATTGTATCGTGTTTTAGTTGCTTTGATAAAGGCAATCATATCTGAAGTGAACTTAAGGCTTATTTGACTGAAACCCTTAAGTATGAAGAGTTCAAAACATCTGCATAATAATAATCGAAATGAGCATTATAATGCTAGTATACATGCTATTGTCGTGGACTAAACACTAAATACCAGGAATGAGGTAGAGACTTCGGAGGGTCCATTTGTAAAGGCCAGGTCTGAGATCGTACCATACATTCTCGAGTTAGCTCCCAGGGAGTGTATTTCTTATGTGTTTGGACGGTGGCTTTAACCAGGGGCTTTTAATATTTTCTGAAACATATGTCATAAAAATTTCATTTTGAATGCTCTTTTTATTCATAATATAGAGACTAGTATGTAATAATGTCTTTACCATATTTTGTGATGGGGACTTGTTAACAGTTAGTAGTGCTAGGACGATGACGTTTTCAAGGGGGTCAATGTGGGAATTTAAGGCATTTGAAGCTTTTTATAACTTCAAGAGAGCTGAATCCAGATAGGCCAACTACACATGAGGCACACTTATTGAAAAGTCATGTAGTTATCAATAGTAAGCGATAAAGTGTAGTGCCATGTTTGTTTCTTAGGATTCTGTTCGACTGTTAGCAGTTGAGGCATGTGTTAGTATAGCAAGCATCCTTCAAAACCCCGACGATCAGCAGCTCATCGTTGAGCCGTTGCGAAGCGCCTCACAGGTACGTGTTTCGAAGTTTAGAACAATGCAAAACTTGAGCTTCATCTAGACTTGGATGATTTTATGCTGTTTTTATACTATCACATTTATTTTGTCTTGTTCCTGTTCTGTTCTGTTTCACTCTGTTCTGTTCCATTCTGTTCTGCTCCATTCTGTTCTGTTCCATTCTGTTCTGCTCCATTCTGTTCTGTTACATTCTGTTCTGTTACATTCTGTTCTGTTACATTCTGTTCTGTTACATTCTGTTCTGTTCCATTCTGTTCTGCTCCATTCTGTTCTGTTACATTCTGTTCTGCTCCATTCTGTTCTGTTTTGTTCTTGTTTTTATGATGAAGTAGCATAGCACGTCCATAGAGTTTTAAATTTTTCCTTTGATTTCCAACGAAATCACGCATATTGTCTCTCAGTAATACTTATATGTAAAATATCATGCTCAAAATGAAAAATATTTGAAGAATATTAAGGTTCAGCAGAATATTAGGTGTTCTTATAAAAAAAGTGTATGCCAAATTTTGTATAACCTTGAAAGGCTTTTGGTCACACTCTATCTTGAAAGGTCGGAGTATAATTTACGTTTATGATATTTAGTATTAAATCTGGTAAGTTTATGGAATTCGTTGTTGTCTATAGCTGGTTTATTGACTGTGTTTTCTAGGACAAATCATGGAGAGTTCGCTACATGGTCGCTGATAAAGTTGTCGATGTATGTATCATGAGAATCATATTTGCCTTAAATATTGCTTGTTTATTCCGTCACATTCTCTGCCTACTTAGAGTTCGTGCATAATAAGTGCATTATGTTGATTAAAACATGCGGTTTTTGGTGCAGTTCCCAAGGAGCAATTGAATTAATTTTATTTCTGTCGTCTTTCATAGTTCATATAACTCCTGTTTATTGTGTTTGATGATTGCAGTATGCCTATCATGTATTGTTCTCTTTTCTTTTGCCACAATTCCCCATAACTTCCGGATCTTCTCTAGGACGCTTGAATTAACGCAGATTTTATGATTATCAGTCCCCGTGCCTTCTTGAAGTTCTCTCCTTTTTGAGCCCAGTTTTCAAATCCCTCTACATACTGTAGTATTCCAATCTCTGGTTTCTTTTTGATTATAGTTTTCAAAAACTTATGCCTGACAATAGTTTGAATCATAACATTTTTCATTTTAGCTTCAAAAAGCAGTTGGACCAGAAATGAGTAAAACAGATTTGGTACCCAGTTATTCGGCCCTCTTAAAAGACCCAGAAGCTGAAGTAAAGACAGCTGCTGCTCACAAAGTTAAAGGTATGCATGCACATACACACGCACACGCACACACGCGCACAAACACACACGCAGATACACGCACTCACACACTCACACACTCACACACTCACGCACTCAAGCACTCACGAAAACTCACCATTCAAGATTTGCGATTGTATGCTTTGTTTGTAGAATTTTGCTTTCGTATCTTCATTTAATTTGCACCAATCCCCATTTTTTTTGCAGAATTCTGCACGAATTTACCAGCTGACTCCAGGGAGCAGATTATTATGACCAACATATTGCCTTGTGTGAAGGTGGGAAGTTAAATCTACAAATATTCCTCCTATATTTAATATTACTTTATTGCTCCACCTTTAGAGATTTCCTCCGAGGGGGGAATTGAACTTTTAATCACCAAAGAATCACTTCATAATTTGTGGGAACCTGTCTCAGATTCGGGACCCGGGAGTGCCCCTCCATCAAAATGAATATTGACATATAGACAGAGTCGAAGATAAAAATCCTTCTATACACTTGAAGAATAATTTCAGTGAAGTACCTATTGCTAGTAATTTCCCGCAGTTCTCTCCTTTTTTTATTTTCGTTTGTGGTTTACAAACTTCACTCATTTTAGTAATGCCCACTTTAAGCTCTTTAGTTCCTCTATGCATTTCTTATCATATCTAGTTTACTGAGTTTACTTAATTTCTGCAATCCATGATAAATTTTTAGGACTTGGCAAGTGACCCAAACATGCACGTCAAATCCGCACTTGCTAGTGTCATAATGGGTTTAGCCCCAATCCTTGGAAAGGACAAGTAAGTTGATATCAGTGTATTCTTTCTGTGGTAGTAGTAGAATGAATTCTGGCTGAACATATGCAACTGAAACTTTTTGTGATGATTGTTCCTTATCTTTGAGGATGTTGGATTGTTAACTATCGAAATCTGCTTTTTTGTTAACTTGCAAATGGAGCCTATTGTTTTGTCAAACTGTAACAGACTCGTATTAACAAAGTGCATATTTCAGGAAAAACAGCCTCTAGGCTCTTATTTTTATATGTTCTTACATGTGGGAGTTTACTGTATTGTTTGTTAGTACACTTTCTTTTCTCATTTATTTGCGCTATCTGCATTTTTCATAAGTTATATTGTGGATAGTCAATCCATACTTAACGGATTTCTTTCTTTCTTTTTCAGCACAATCGAACACCTTCTTCCTTTATTTCTTATAATGTTAAAAGATGAGGTATGTTGTGGTGTTTTGGTAAATTAGAAGTTTTTGCTCCCATGTGGTTTTGTCATGCCTCAAATTTCACCAATGAACTGTTTGGAATGATTTTCGAATAAGGATCTTTTGATGTTCTTGGCGAAAAAATTCAATTTAACCAGGAGATTATTTTGTGTGTATATTTATATAGGGAATTATAAGTTATGAATGTTAATTTAATTGATGATTATGTTATGATTAATTTAATGTTATGATTGTGCTTTATAAATATAAATTGCCAGAAACCTTTCTTTGCCTTTACTCTTCTCTGTTTCATCTCACTTTTCTTGTAGATCTTTGATAGTATTTCTAGCAATAGATAAATATACTTCTCTGATTTTGTTGTGTAAATTCCTTTCCTTGTTTTATTTGTATTGTTTTTTCGCAGTGTTCAGATGTTCGACTGAATATCATATCCAACCTCGACAGTGTAAACGAAGGTAAGCCTGAATGTCTGTGCAAGCTGTCTAACATTTGTCAAAGTCACAATATCACAGCCAACCCCAGCAGTAATTAACAACACAACGGTTTATAAATATCTTGGCGTCCAAGTGGATACCACACTAAACTTGAACTCCCATTTCGACAAATGTTTCAAGCGTGCTTCTGGTAGACTGCGAATTCTGGCAAAATTAAGATCATACGTGGACAATGCTACAGCAAGCACGATCTATCGTACCATGATTCTTCCAACATTTACTTACTGTGGTATATTACAACTAAAGCTCACAAACACGCAAATAAACCGACTTTCGTCATTTCACTCTCGATCACTGAAGATAGTTTATGGTGATGAAACAGCTGACCAAAAACTCATGTCAGCTATAAATGCGAATAAAATGAGAGCGTGCAAACTTGTGCGAAAATGCCTGGACAAAGATATCTGTGAACATTTTCAGAATTATTTTACTCTGATAGAGCATGACAAGGAAACGAGAAATAACAACTGTACTCTGCGGTTACCAAGCATTAAAAAAGAATATGCACGAAAATCATTTCTGTACATGGGTGCTAAAGTGTACAATGAGTTACCTTTAGATATACGTCAGACAGAGATATACAAGAAATTTGTTGAAAAACTTAAAATGCATTTTATATAGTAATCGCGGACATAACATTTTTATTATTTTATTTGTGTAAGATTTTCAAAACGGCTGTAATGTAATACATTTTCTTTACATTTTCTTTTAATTAAGGTTAGGGTACAGGACACACATTGATAACAGCAATGTTGTAATTGAAGTGTCTATCCTGTATAAACATTCGTTTTATTATTATTATTATTATTATTGTGAAAAATTGGATGATGTTTGCCAACTGTGCAAATGAATATGATATTTCACCTATTATTTATCCCAACATTTTGACCAGTGCAGGGATAGACAACATAAACAAAGAAGTTGCTGGTAATAAAGAATCCAATGTGCATGCTTGCAGTGTTAGATGTTTGCAAACGATCTAACTTTTCAACAAACATTATGGAGATCAATGAAATATTAAGCCGAAAGTTTGATCTTAATCAAACATCCCCGAACCGACATTGCAATGCTAGATGTTAGATGTCTTGACAAGGTGGCCAAAATAATCTAACGTTTTGCTTGACATGATGTTAGATCAAATGTTAGGTCAATTGTTAGAGGTCGTTTTTACTGACCTTAACAATCACTTATTTTCAATTCCTCTGTCCGTTTGTCTTTTCTTCAGTCCTTTATGATATGATGTTTTGAGCGCGTATAAGCCTTAAATTGTCAACACATGAACATTATTTATTCCATATTTGAAGGTTAATATATCAATTTGCATTTGTTTTTCTTCATTGATTGTTATAGTATCAAGCTACCGTTCCATCCCTTTCCTCCTTTTGTTTTTTCTTTTTGTTTGCCTAAATATTAAAATTGTAAGTGTCATTCAAAGTAGGGACCAGCTGACCTTGTGTCTTTTCCTTCTTTGGATGGCACAGTAGCATTCAATCTTTTTCATTTGCGTTGTTGTGTGTTGATAAGTTTTGCTTACTATTGTCAATTGTTTTAATGATACGAAAACGATACCGTCAGCTGTTATTTTTAGAGATTGCATTCAAGTATCATGGTATTTTTAAAGGTTGCCACTGGTTGGCATTTGACTCATCAATGCAATATTATGACAAGACTATCGGACTAGCTCCTATCTTTACTATTATATTGTTCCAGCTAATTCTCAAGTGTTTTCATTTTCAGTTATCGGAATACATGAACTTTCACAATCTTTACTACCCGCTATCATGGAGCTTGCGGAGGATTCGAAATGGCGTGTCCGCCTTGCAATTATTGAGTACATGCCACTTTTAGCAGGACAATTGGTAGGTCTAAGATACTTCCTGCCATCTTTTTAAATTTTCTTTTATTTTTGCATTTTTTTGTCAAATGATTCCTATCTCAGATGCTGATCTTAAGTGATTGTCAAAAATCCTTTGCGTATCGTTGGGTCAGTCTCTATAGCAGTTTTTATTTGGATTCAAAAATGGCTCCACCGATGAATGCCTTAAGATCCAAGCTAGAGAAAAATTATATTTATATACATAAGGTGGCTTCGCTATTTTAAAGCTGTGTAGTATATCCATTTACTTTTTAATTTTTGTTTTTGATTTTGTTAGCCTATTACGCTCGTTTTGTTGTAAATTTTGTAGTGTGTAATTCTTTAGTTTTGTAAACAGACTTATGCACGGCCAATTGTAAAACATTTTTTGTACTGAATTTGTACCCTGGATGAATTTGTAGTTTGTTTTAATCTAGATTTTTATCGTCTATTATGGTTCACATTCATGACTGTAGTCTTTATCCAATGAACACCAGAAGCTTTGAAATTCGTGGGATTTAGCTGCTTCATGTGACACAGTCCCATGCTTTATTTGCAAAGTACAAGAGATGATATTATATGGTGGCATTAACTGTGAAAATATTGTCATATCAATGCCCGGTGCCAAGGGTAGAATAAAAGATAAAAGTTATGACAGATGGTCGTGCAATCCTTCTGTTAATCATAGTTTTCTTGCCTTCTCTTGCCTTGCCTTGCCTTGCCTTGTCTTGCCTTGCCTTGCCTTTTCTTGTCTTGCCTTGCCTTGTCGTGTCTTGTCGTGTCTTGTCTTGCCTTGCCTTGTCGTGTCGTGTCGTGTCGTGTCTTGTCTTGTATTCCAGTCAGATATCACAGCATATTGTGTATTTTATTTTTTCTACACTCATTGCTATCGCTTTCTCTTTTTCCTCTACCAAGGGAGTGGAATTCTTTGACGAGAAGTTAAGTTCGTTATGCATGAGCTGGCTGATTGACCATGGTAAGTACTTTGTGTTAACTACAATTTCCTAACGACTCGAATCAGAAGTTAATGAAAGCTTAAAGCTGTTTATATTTAACCACCATTGCCTTCATCTTTATAATGTGATTTCATCGACAAAGCCCATAATTACATTGATTTTGAGAGTGTGGTATAAAGAGTTAAGAATTTTAAGTTCTTTTGCAGAATGCTTAGTAAGGATTTCGCTTCGCGATGGGGAGATATTGAAGCAGTATTGTGGCGCCTAGGCTAAAGTCTGTGAGTTAATCTTAAGAGCATAATAAGACTTAACATTGGGCAATACTCCGCGCCCATTTCGTTCAGCGTATTTAGGAGATGAGACGGCTCTGAGCATTAATTGAGTTGTGTCTTGTTATTGTTTTCTCTTATTTATGATAGTGTATTGAGTGTGTTATCGAATTTTAGGCACGCGATTAAGAACATTTGATTAGAAGCTTTTGGGTGCAATGCTTTTAATTGGATATAATCTTTTGTTTACTTTTTCAGTCTATGCAATCAGAGAAGCTGCTACTAAGAATCTGAAGAAGCTGGTTGAAAAGTTTGGTATTGACTGGGCACAGGTAATTGGAGTTATACTACTAATTCAGAAGTCGCAGGAATTTATTTGAATCCTTGCCAGTAGAGGTATTGGCGCAGTGTTTTAGGGCAAGTTCTCAGTATATTTGTCTCTTCTCCAGCTTATTTTTGTTTAAAGTAAGTCAACCAAGGAATATTAATTTCTCTCCCATTCCGGTATGTTCACATTATTAAGAAACGAGAGAAACGTGTAATATGAAGAGGGTATTATGAATATTGACAGGGTTAGAACAAAGTAGCGGGAATCAATTTTGCAGGCTTCACTGCTAGAATTAGTGTCCGAATATTTACAGAGAGTAGCATGGTTTCATTGTATTTGAGAATTTATATCATTTATGACTCAAACGCATATTCCCTTGTCAATGTGATTTACTCAAACTTTATGCCTACCAGTATTGTCGAGAGGGGATGTTAGCGTTTCTTGCAGAGTTTTTTGGTGATCGTGCAGACCTACTGAGAATTTATCATCTTGACATTTTTGTCATCTAGAAAGGACGGGCCTCCCAGACGGCATGATAAACAAGAAAAACATATGATTTTAGGTCTAGCATAAATTTTGTAAATTGGAATAAAATATATTGGCTGAGTATGAATTAGCCTAAAATTTCATAAGCACTCTGATCAAAAACTATTTTATCCATGTTTCCTTATAGAGACAGTGACATAGTAGCAGCAACGAAACCATACATATATCATATATACCATTTGCATTCACGTTTTTTGTTATATAAGAAACAAGTATATAAGAAACATGAGGTTCAAATCAGGCAAAAATTAAGAAACAGTTAAGAAACACAGACAGGCTGAGTTTCAATAAGCAAACTTGAAAAATCTGTTTTTGCGAGAAAATTTTTAATTGAACTGGAAACAAAATACGAACAAGAACAGGTTACGAACAATGAGAGAAGACAACATCTGTCTCTCAAGTGTTTTCACCTAGAAATTACATTTCTCGTCTCATAGTTGCCCTGTTGCTATAGGAATTTCAAGAATTTTAAGAAACACTTAAGCGACATTGAAGGCTGGATTTGACTGAATATTAAGAAACATCCAGGCTGAAGGGAGAAAGTTTGTTTCTTATATAAAAAGGGCGTGTATTCGTATGCACACTCTCATATTCTTTAGCATGAATCCCCTTGCTAAAGAAAATATGATTGGATTGGCTGTGTTGACTAACTGAATGCCATGGAAAAACATGAAATTTATGAAAAAGTGGTATGAAACAGCATGAATTCGACGAGACTGTGTCATATGTAGTATATATAAAATATGGCATAAAGATTGCATAAATTCATAAAAGAATCCATATAATTGCACTTCGTGATAAATGTATATTATGATTATTTAGTAATACGCCCATATTGTGGCCAATACTTCACCCAAATCTCTATTGCTATGCCTACATCCTTCTTCTAATCCTGATGCAATATGCCTTGCTGTCACAGTGCGTACACAGTGAAATTTTATGGAGCAATTTGTGTTTTGCGTTTTACAGAACAAAATAATACCAAGGGTTCTTGCGCTTGCCCGAGAAAACAACTATCTTCACAGAATGACCACGCTATTTGCAATCAACGTAAGCTCTTCCCTGTTTAAATCATTCTGCATTTTGAGAGTCAGGAAATATTTGCTAAAAGTACAAATTGGCTTTAGGGTAGTTCTCATGCTATGTTCTAATACCTTGAGTAATTGTCATGACAAAGTTTTTTGTTTTTGTTTGTGTAAGCATTTCCTTGTTGTCTGTTAGGCCTTGCTATACTATACTTATACTATACTTACTATACTTATCATCTATATCCAAGATGCAGGATTCTGCCTTGTGATTCATTAATGTCTGTTACTACTTACTATTACTATTAGTATTATTATTATTTCTTTCCTTTGTTTGTTTGTTATTTTTGACCTTTGTGCCATCTCAATGCATTCTTCTGGCAGCTCAGTTCAATTCATTGTAATTTTGAAATTTGAAATTTGAAAATTACAGATCAGCCCTAGTAGTGTAGCAATTGGATCAGTTGTAATTTGGAAACTTGTAAGTCCATCATTTTCCTTTTTGTCATCCAGTTCTATCAATATTTTAGGTTTTGATCGAGGTTGCCGGTCCAGACATATGCTTAAAACTCATACTGCCCGTTGTCCTCAGCTTGGCGAACGACGGCGTCGCAAATGTACGATTCAATGTCGCAAAGACGTTACGGCTCCTGGGGCATGTTCTCGACGCACCGTAAGTATTCCTAAATAGAACTCTCTTGTTTACATTCAGATTCAACAAGTATTTATCTTAATTTGATAAGTGCCGAAATTAGACTGAGTTTATCCGAAATTTGAATGGAAACGAGAAAGATCCTTTGTCAATTGATGTAGAGCATTCAAATTGGGCGAAAAAGCATTAAGTGTTGTAGACAAGAGACTGTATATTGGAAGTGAAGATAAGATAGAAGGAAGGTGAATTGAATATGAAATACAATTATGATTTTGGTAATGTAGTTATGTTCATTTCAAGTAGAAGATAATATGCGTGAAAGAAGAACGGAAGTCTAAGGAGCTGCTGCCTTATCTCATTTAATTTGGCCTGTTATAGGTTGTTTTGTTTTGTTCTGAAAAGTATGTTTTCATATTTGAATCTTGTCCTTTTTTCTGTGCATCAAATCATGGGTTGACTAATTGTGAAAGATTGCATTTAATGGAAGCAGTGATATGGCCCATCAGAACGAAATCATATGTGCAAGATGGAGGCTTTGATTTGATATTCAGATTGCGCCCTAGGACACCACGTGTGCTGTTTATTAGATGTAGACCTTTTAGAACAGTGGACACCTCTTTGAAAAAGGATTCGAGTTTCTTATTTGTGACACAATAGGGGAGAAGCTACCTCTTTGTGTCACAGGGAGAGAGCCTTTTATTTACTTGTGATTCTGTTTTTGAAACATAAAGTTATATCAGTTAGATTACAAACGAGGATGATTGCCGGAGCAATAAACTCATATTTGATCTGTATCGCTCGTGCATGTACCAGCGGACTGATTTCAGTGTTTAGTTTTGCAAGTTTTTGAGTACTTAATCCCAGTGCACTAAGAAGTTAGGCCACATCGATCATATTCGTAATCTTCCTTTCATAGAACCTTTTTAACATGAGTGAAGCCACTTAAGCTTTGTGTCCATACTGTTTGGATATTAGTGACCATTTTGGAAAGAAGCGCGCTCATTTATATTCCGTTTCTAAGTCGATGTTTTGTTGTTTTGCTTTGTGAGATTGTGTTTTTTATCACCGACAAACAGGCCTTTTAAAGTAGTCCGCCTCAAAGTTCATTTTGACTGTTCAGCTTTGTTTTGCCACCATTAATAACAGACTAAATTAATTGTTTAATTATGCAGTTTTGCCTCGATCATTAGATCAGGAAAGGTCATTTTGTGAAATCCGTTCACTTAAACACTTCTTCATGCAATTTCTGACGTGAACATGAGACTGATAGAGTGGTCCTGATTATGAGGGAGGAGCAGCTAATAATGCACCTTCCTTTGGATGATCCCAAACATTTTACCTAAATGTATCATTGACCACAAACCTCTATTTGCTTAAGTTATTATTTATGAATAAAGTCCACTTTGTTATGCAGCGAAATGAAATATTTTAGCAGTAATGTCTACTGTTCAAAGTGACTGAGAGGAAGTCTGTTATGCATGTGAGAGCAAGTTGCAAGGAGCAAATTGTAAATGATGCTTGACAAAATGTAGAAAGCAGTATTGTACGGACTTTGTGTTTTTTTACCCATGTAATCGTGCGGTGGTATATTCTCGAATAATTGGTTAATTTGCCTAGTCTTGATGTGGTTTTTAAATATCTGCAACACCTCAACTCAGGAAATGATTATTAAAATCATATCATTGTCTCTTGAGTTCTTTATCTGGATGCCTAAAAGCGATTTCCATTTGTGGCTTCACTTCACTATTAGTTTTTCTTAACCGTTTTAGACGAATGAAAACTCAATTTTGCATTCTTTTGCATATTATGAATGACTTTGAAATGAATACGGCTGTAGTTTTAAGCACCATTCAATGTCCATTAAAGAAGGATTTTCAGACCACCTAGACATGCAAATTGTATCCTGACAATATAATGTATAGGGTTTCTCAGAGGTTATCCGCAAAATGTGTTTCACTAATGGTTACAATGGCTTAACTGCTAACGGTCAGTCTCCTTGTTGAGGGCCGTCTTCAATCATTGAGCGAGCACTAGGTTAGTTAATTGTGTGAAAAGTAATAAAGCCGAATATTTATTGAACATATTAAATGTTGAAACGTGTGATTGGATGTGTGGTTGGAGTCGCAAAACCAATTCCTGGTTGACTCGATCAGACCTGCCCCACCAGTGATATGTATGGAATGATGTTTTATTTTGAGCGTTTATCGATGGCCACCTGGCTGCTAAATGTTACAATATAAGTTGTTTAATTTGATAGTTATGGATTCTAAGATTTTTCTGATTTGTTCTGGTATTGACCGCCGTTTTGACATCAAATTATTGGAGATCTGGAATGCAGTCAAGTTAACTTTTTAAACCTTTCGTAATAATTCATCATGTTGCATATCATTTAGGACACGTCATTTGTTTTCATGTACAGCTGTTTGTATTTAATTTGTTGCTAGTCAGGCTTCTAGTGTCTATGTCTTATGTACCTCGGTTAGTTTACATATATTATATATATAACTATATATATATACATAAAAACATCCATTCATACATATATGTATGTATGTATGTATGTATGTATGTATGTATGTATGTATGTATGTATGTATGTATGTATGTATGTATGTATGTATGTATGTATGTATGTATGTATGTATGTGTGTATGTATGTATGTATGTATGTATGTATGTATGTATGTATGTATGTATATATACATATACATATATATATATATATATATATATATATATATATATATATATATATATATATATATATATATATATATATATATATATATATATATATATATATATATATATATATATATATATGTATGTATATATGCATATATGTATGTATTTTTATATCTATATATTTATATATTTATCTATATAGTAGATGCTTTGCGTACCGTTAAGGTAAATTTTAGATTGGTTATTTGGTTTTATTTGCAGAACGATACAAAGTCAGATAAAACCTTGCTTAGATAAACTTAATAGTGACCCTGATGTTGATGTAAAGTTTTTTGCCCAGGAAGCTCTTGGAGGTAAGTCAAAAATTGAAATGCAAACTTTTTAGCTATATCTGGAAAAGTGACTTATTTTTGTATAATAGTTTCAATGAGATAAATATCAGTAGATTGTAGATCATTTACATCATCATTAGACTCGTTATTTGATATTACACTCTTTGGGTCTTTTCTGTATGAGATCCAATTCCGTACTTCATTCCACTCTGGCAGAGTTTGATAATTCACGTGTCTAGGCCATCCAGTAATTGAAATCATGAAAAACTTCGATATATAGATTAATTTTTTCAAGTAAATACCGTCAATTTTTAATAGGTACGCATTAAATATTTTTCAGTTTTCTGCCTGGAAGATTCTTTCTGATTTATTCATTTGTTAGATATCGAATCCTTCCATTTAAAGTTCATATTCACCTTTTACTTTGTAAGTTCACGTATTTAAAAGCGGACGCTAGATCTTTTTATTTTGCTCTAAAGTGAATCTTCAACCTTTTAATATTTTTATTTTTTGAAGGATTTGTATTCTTTATTGGCTCTCTAATTCTCTTGCAGTTTGTGGGTGATTTCATCGATGGCAATTTTCGTTCGTTTATTTTCGTTGTATAACGTAATATAAAATTGACGATTGTTTAAAGAGGAATGAAATTGTGGCTGAATGACATTTGGCATCGTGATTCAACAGCAAGCAATGACAAGATGTAGTAGCACGCCACACAACAGACAATATGTAATTGAAAACATTTTCCAAAATTAGAGATCGCTCAGCATAAGAACGATTTAATTATATTCATCAAATTATGGGAAATATTCAAGTTTGTGTGACTTTCTGAATGCGTCGTCCGTCATTCTTTAGTTTTGTCTTCGACAGTCAGGCATGATAGACAGCAATTTTGATTTTTAAGTAAACAAGCGTCTCACACTATAATTTGTCAGTACTGTACGAAAGAAAGGAATGTCTGTTTAGGGGTAATCATCAGATAATGGGCGAAAAAAGTGATCGCAAAGACCAGATTTGGCTTAATAAATGGCTCATAGTTACTATGAAATTAGTAA
The DNA here is from genome assembly GCA_964019165.1 of Mastigias papua. Taxonomy (NCBI): domain Eukaryota; kingdom Metazoa; phylum Cnidaria; class Scyphozoa; order Rhizostomeae; family Mastigiidae; genus Mastigias; species Mastigias papua. The sequence continues at coordinate 1,987,949 of OZ025270.1, forward strand.
ACAATTATGGATACAGCCAAATATGATCTTCGTTCAAATCGTGGATATAGTGAGTAGTCTCGTTACTCTTTGATAACAGTTGGAAGAAACAGCCCCAGCAGTATTTAAAAATATATCTCTATCGCGCAGTATTGAAATTCCTTGCGACATAACATCTATGTATAAAAGGCGACGTTAGCTGTTAGATTCTGGAGTGAGTTATTTACTTAGTTCATGGTATACTGAAGGCTCTTTATAACTGTACCCAGTGTTTTATTGCACCATCTCGCGAGCTTATATATAGACAAGTGTTTGCTGATAACCTGAAAGGTAACTACGCACGTGAAAGCGAGTTTTTGTTTGTGTTGTTAGCAGCTGGTGACTTTTTTTTACAGCGCATAGAAGACAATGTTTGTCTAACCCTTTGCGTCAAAACAACCTGCAAATGTTCTAGCTGTATTCATGTTTTTTCTCCGTATAGCCTTAAACCTGGCAGGTAATTTAGTCACCTTCTAACACAGCTACCTAATGTGTTCAGGTGATGTCTATTCAGGGGGGGAGATGAAGGGTATAAATGTGCCACAAGGTGGACATGGGGGGGGGGCGGTGGCAGCAGAGAGCTAAAGTCTTCATAGTCTTGTATTGCAAGAATTTATTGATCTGTTAATCCTATTAGCTAAACTAGTCTACATAGAGTGGGCTTGTCGTAAATGTCTCGCTACCTTGAGCACCTTTCACAGATTTTATGGTAAAAACGTACCAGTAAGGTTGTCTACTTGAGAGCATATTGTTCATAATAAATCCACTGTTTTACAAAGTGGTTTATTTGTAAGCAGTACTCAGCTGCTCAAAAAGTTAAGAAAGCTCAGCACTGAAGTTTTTGCTGACTTGGGAAGTTGATTAAGTTACCAAACAATTGCAATTTTTCGTATAAGACACGTGCATAGAGAGTTCCTTGAGGTAGTTTGCTTCCGTAACTCACAGATGCGACACAGAACCACAGTCACCGAGCCCCTTGCTAGTTGTCTCGATGTGCACACTTTTATCCTCTTTGACATGGTATACGCAATTGGTTTACACTGCAACAACACACAGCAATGCCTGAGAATATGACCTTCCGTTGGCAAACGTATTCTCAAATGACAAGCCCCAAATGAAATTTTCATATATATGTGACGTATTTATAGCTGGAGAATCCAGTTTGCTTTACTTAGCAGTTTTGCTGTTAGCTTATTATGAAACCAAGAGCTCGTATTCTACAAAACACGAGTCCGAGCACTGTTTCTCGGTTCGGTGAAATTACGCTGGATTGCGGCAAGTAGGTTATTTCTAGTTTCCAGCCCCCTTTCGAATTGATTTAGCTGAATGAGGATACAAACATCGTTAAGATCGATGGCTTCACTTGTTGTGTTGATCTTTGTACGATTATGTTAGTGATCTTTTTATGAATATAGATCATGGTGGTGAAGCTCCAGATCCCCTTTAAGCTTGTCAACAATCAAAAGTGCTGGATTTCGTTTTTATAGCTGGCTCTCTTCATGTTTTATTGGATTGAAACCTTTTACGATTGGGAAGGGCAGATCTTCATGAGGAAATAGACCCGTGCTTCTATCACTTATCGACACAGCTACACTGAGGAACGACCTGGTTACCGAGGAGAAACAACTGAATTCGTCGCGGGGATCGTTTTGGCAACGTTCTGTGTGTTATTTTTACGAATATGAGGTTCATAACTGATAAAAAGGTGGGCACATATATTTTGAAACGGTGTTGTTATCTACATGTGCGTGATATTGATTCAAAGTTACCTTCTTTGAAATAGTTATCCACAGGCAGCTTATGACTCTTTGATCTGAATTATATTACATATTCGTTAACAGTATTTAAATATGTCTGCTGTATTTGGAATGCCTCCGTGTTGTTTTTCAGTTGGACACTATGGTATTTCTTGTTCGTGCCGTGCTTAATAAATTTGAATTATTCTGGTAAAACTAAGGCCTAAATTGAGTGCTATATCTAGTACGTAGAATCACTGGCAGATGTTTTAAGTGAATTCCTGAGTAGATTTCCCTTTATATTTAAAGTCTTGTAATTAGCTTTTAATTTCTGACCGTTTCACCCTTGCAGCACATTTATGGCTGCAGTTATTGCGTATCATAATATGGGACCAGTCGAGATGAACGTTTAGTTAGAAAGAGGTGTAAAGTTAGAGCTAAAGAGCCAAATACCGTACTTGCTACCCGAGAGGTTATAACGTAAATTAAGCCAGCAAGGATTTTATAGAGAGCACAGATACAACTTTAGTTCATGTCATTTTTTATTTCACTGAGAGTGCCACACCCCCACTGACCCTTCTTCTCACTATTTATGGTGGAACATACGCCGCAAATAACTGTTGCTGTGATGAAAGCAATATAAACTGATGATAAGTTATGCAGAAATGCCACTGCTTTTTGCAGAAGGCTCTTTGGGGGATTTGATTACTTGGAAGCATTGTAGCCAAATGTCAAGAGATGTGTATAGTTACTCAAAAGCATGCATTGCTGTTTCCTCATCAAAGCTTCCAATACTGTAAATCCTCTAATTAGCTCCTTGGGGGTCATTTATTTTGATACCTTTTGGATAGGGGCTTATTTCAGTGGAGGGCTTATTTAAGGGGGGCTTATAAGATTATTTGACATATGTCACATAAAAAGCTTCTATTCTCCATAATAGTATTTCATATTATGTCAAATTATTCTTTTAAAGGAACAGTCTAAATCTGAGCATTAGTTTTTGTCAAAGTTTTCATCATCATCTGAGGTGGGGGCTTTTTCAAGGGGGGCTTATTAACAGTTTGAAGTCCTAGCATTGGGGCTTATTTGAGAGGGGTTTTTGAGGGGGTCAATTCAAGGATTTATGATAGCTAGTCCATATTCTTGGAAACTATGTACAGAAAACTGAGAGTATAGCTCAAGAAATCATGATCCATTTTGCCAGTACTTTATAGGGGTTATTGCTCTGAATTTGTATTTGGTCATGAGTAAAGGGTTTCAGCTAATCTATGTTTGATGCAAGGTTATGAATTTTATGGATGTTGTCCATTATGGTTTATTATTCATGTTATTTATGTGTCACATAAAAGATATCACTTTGGAAATGACTGCACGTGCGTTTTTGGGGCAACTTCCACTGTACTGTTATTGCTTCATTCATGTTGTTGCTAGAAAGTCCTGCACTACAAGGAAATGTTTTGTGAAAACTCTGCCCCAGCACCAAGTCATGCATCTTGCCTTTGTTTGATTGTTTCAATTTTTTGGATCAAACAAGTTGTACTTGTCATTGGTTGTCATTTATGAATTGCATCTATAGGCTTATATTTTCATTAAACAATGGAATTATTGATTGAAAATTGGTAGTCAAATAATTCCTCAGATATTGCACCAAGTAGTACTACATTAGGTTCCAGTTACAGAGTATGAAACCACCACAGATGACACTTTTCATCTAATTTCTTTTCAATGAAAAATGCTTCATTTTGTGTATCAGGCCTAATTCAAAAAACCCTTAGGCTTGTTGTTTCATATAGCCCATCCTCCCAGTCTCCAGGGTTATTCAGCTTAGGACTTGTTTGGTGACAAGTTCTTTATATAGGATGTACAAAATTCAGATATCAATAATTCAGGGACTCAGTTACATATTTTTACAGATTTCAGTAAATGAAATCATCCCTTTATTACATAGAAATATTGTATTTGGGCATTCTCACAAATTATTTACAAATTACAATAAAAGGATTGACACTAGGCTTAGATTTTCATTCCTTTTTTTAATTAATGATTGTAGTTTTAAATATATCACTCGCATATGTAATATTGACTTCTAGGGAAAGCCATTGTCATAAAAACAGCTTCTGTGTTACTGTTATAGTCTGTTGTGGATCTTGATAGATTAGGATTTTGCTTTGACTGTTCCAAAAGCTGAAGTTATATAATTAATTGCCCTCAAAAGATTTAGGCCTAGCAGTTTGTTGGTAGAAGTTTAACATAATTAGAAGCTATACATGAAGGAAAGAGAGATCACATTCTATGTGACATCAGCTGCACTTATGAAAGAAGTATTGCATGAGGATGATTTGATGTTTCTGGCTGTTTGCTTTTCCAGACAGTTCTAGCTTCCATTTATTAGCCTTCATAATATACAATGAATAAATTTATTTTGGCTCATTTGCCATATTTAGTTTTGTTGTTTTAATTCATTATTATTTTTCATTGCCAGCAAGTTGAATGAAAATTGAATCAAGCTTTTAAGCATTTGTGCATGACAGTCATCAAGTGTCATGCTTCCTCTCTCATTTAATGTCTGAACAGATGTTCAATTATTCCAGGCTATGCGGAATTGTAATTTCTCATTTGTTGTAAGCCCCTGACATAGGATATTATAGTTTCAAGATTATGGAAGGCCTTTATCATTTGTCTGAAATACATGGTTTTAGTTTGAGAGTAGAAGTATTAAACTATATTAGATGATTAATGTAAAATTGCCATCATCATATCGTAAGGGGTATGTATCGATTGCACTGTTTAATGTGCAAGTTTCTGCGCCTTTATGGGTTTTATTTCGACATTATATTATTGGAAAATAGCTAAGGCCTCTGATTTGTCTATTGCAAATGGCATATTTAGGACTTCACCATGCCCTTGGAAGTTTACCAGAAAGCTATGATTAAAAATTTATGTAGCTCACGACGCCTGCAGACAATTCACGATAAAATTGTTCGAACTTAGACCCGCGATACATGAATATTCTCCAATTACTGGAACCGCTTGGTTCCCACCTTTTGAATATTTTATGTTTGTTTCCAGCGTTGTATTTATAATTGCTGTTAGTTAGTTACTTTTTAACTCGTAATAGCATATTCGGTTGGATTTCTTGTGACAAGAAACTTAGATTTATCAAACTAGTGCCCGAAGTGGTTTGCATATACATAGTACAGCTGTACGAACACTCTTTCGGCCTAAAATCTGGAAATAGATATTTTGCTATTGTGTTTGTGCGATTAGAGGACTTTGGGTTGTCGCTAATGTTGGAATGAAAATCACGATGTCTCACAGAGACTTTATTACTTGTTTGCGCAAAGATCACTCGATTTTTGGTGTGAGGATTTGTTAATCTGATGAGGGGTCACCTTGGGAAACTACGTAAGTCCAAAGTCGGCACATTTTCACATCCTATACTCCCTGTACGCGCGAGTAGGCTTGTGACTTAACTCATCTACCCACCCACCCTTGTATGAGTATAAGAGGTTTTATTTGATGCTTGAAAAATGTAACCCATTTTTAGCAACAGTTTTTCACAAATTAAGCAAAATATGCTCCAAGCTCGCACTTTTTCTGATGCAATTGCTGCAATGCTTTCATTTTGTGTCATTTTGCCGGCATTTTCCTTGAGCTTGCACGATGGGTAGGCCTATTAGTAGAGCACACCATCGTGCGTACGATTCGACCTTTACCAGGCCACCTTCCCGCCGGTCCTTACAGCATACGTGGTCATTACTTTATATAAGTTTAATGTAAAATTTTACTTGTTGTGGGCAGATCGTCTACATTCTCCGAGCCTGGTAGGGGCCCCCGAAAGGTATGAAGTAATCTATGTTTACTTCTAATTCAGGTACTGATGCCATCAGGGCCTCAGTTTTTCCATTTGTCCTGGGCCCGATGCAAGCTTGACTGTGCGTCAAAACCTCGAAAATTCTCAAAACTTAAGATGAAATAATGATCAACAGACCGTTTTCCTGTAATTTTTTCATGAGCGGCACACATAATTTCGAAGGGTATGACCATAGGTTCATTGTTACTCGTCGAAAAATTATCTCTATTTTTCCCAAACTCAATTAATGTTACATTGTTATATAACGCCGTATGGTAAATTGTTGCCACGCTTGAAGTGAGTGCTTAATTACTTAACAATGAAAATGTTTGTTTATAAAGAAACTGTCAAGCTTCTGAGTTGACTGCCACAATAATGCAAGATTGAAATGCTTTGTAGCATATCTTACTCAATCCGTTTATATCTGTGAATAACTCTATTTTGTTCTTTTGTTTTCAAGAATTATTGAGACAACCGGAGTGAGGAGTGTTTCCAGCGTCATGGCGTCTATACGAAGACAAGGAAATACAAGCCAAGAAGGTAAGTCCATTCAGATGTTAATCGTCGCACTGGTTTTAGACAAAATCTCCATCTGTCGCTTACAAACCAAGTCCTATGATGCTTGGAAGCGCACAGTTTGTTGGATCTTTATAGAGTAGTATTTTTACAAACTGTCATCCAAAGAATTCTTAAGTTATTTTTCGTGTGCCTTTAAATCCTACGATTGTTTTCTGCAGAGCTTTTGCCTTCACCCAACTTATTATAGATTTGAGAAATCATAGATATTTTGATTTTTTGAGCCACTTAGGAATGAGTTTACTTTCGGGATTTGGGAAAGTTTTATCTCGATACCAAATTTCTTTTGCCAGATAATGAGTTATTGTTAGCAAAATTTCACAAATTTGAAAGTTAGAAGCATTACATTGGACGGTTTGTTTGGTCCACAGTCATTTGGAGCTACGATTTTTTGCCCAAATATTATACAGACCTAAAATCTTCTGTATCTTGGTGTAGAGAATTTACCAATTTAGGACGATTTCCAACTATTAAAAGCGAAAAAAGAAAGTTAAGGTGACTTTTGTTTGTGTCTTACTTTTTCTTATTTCTCGTTTTCATTACGAGGTTCGGGTCCAGGTTACCGAGGTACTTCACATGTATGCACAGTAGATCAAACACAGAAGATCAAACACAGTAGGAAATTCTGGAAGTAGTAAGGAATGTCTTAGGAAGTTTCCACATGGATGCCACTCATTCTGATTACTGTCCCTCTACTGCCGAAAATTCAAAGTTGGAGCTGTTTGCTTAGCTGAATAATCACTTTATTTCATTTTGAAGTCTTTATTCGCGGTGGTCCCATATGGCGAAAACTGCTGCCTTCCAGGGGGCTATTGCTAGACCTACTCAATGTAGGAAGTAGAGGCTACTTTGGACGTATGTGTACCTAGCATATATATATATATAGAATCAACCAAAAATACACTTGTCTATTAGTAAACGTTTCGATCAAAATCTTCATCAGTACTGTCGGTATCTTCTTGAGTTTTGATGAAGATTTTAATTGAAGCGTGTACTAGCAGACAAGGGAATTTTTTGGTTGATTCTTTTTATGCAAGTTATATAAGTTATATACTTAGTGGATGCAGCTTAGAATTAGTTTATATATATATATATAGAATAAACCACAAATATACTATCCTTTAAGTAAACGTTTCGATCAGAATCTTCATCAGTACTCTGATGAAGATTCTGATCGAAACATTTACTTAAAGGATAGTATATTTGTGGTTTATTCTATTTATGTAATTTATATACGTTGTGGATGCGGCTTAGGTTTAGTTTGTATATATATATATATATATATATATATATATATATATATATATATATATATATATATATATATATATATATATATATATATATATATATATTTATATATATATATGCATCATTGCAGATTCACATTCTTTGGTATCTGACAACGGCATCGATTCTGTTCTTGGAAATCGCATCTTTGTTATAAAATTTATGATTAAGATGACGACTACTCTCCAGTCCGGAATAGACGTCCCCCCCGACTATTTATTTTTTCAAAAAATGCACACCAGGACATTCTTATTACAACCCCCCCGCTTTTTAATTTTGAGCCAAGAGGAAATTTTCCCAACCAGACCCAGAATTGTCCGGCGAAAGTAACTCGTTGTAAATGTTTGCTGGGCTGAAAAAATACCAGCGTAAAATGCGTAATTGCTTCAAGAAGCACTGAAAACGCAGCCGACAGTTGTGCCAATGATGATGACATTATGAACGACGATGATAGAAACATTTTTAACATGCTAGAAATATGTAATAAACGTAATAATTGTTTTTCAAAAAGTTAAAGTTTTTTATCCAATGCATATGTTGGTCTTCTCTCCACATCCATTTAGTTATAACAGCCCACCCCATAGACATTCACCTTAAAGCTTTTTCCACCCCCCCCCGCTTATTGCAACCCCCCCGCTTATTTACTTTGAGGCTTTTTTCCAACCCCCCGCTTATTGCCACCCCCCCTTCTATTCCGGACCGGAGAGTAATAGAGACATCCTGATTTGAAGTATTTCATGGCAATAGACGCCACAGTGTAGTTAAGACTTAAACAGGGACATGACGGTGATGATGAACGGTGAAAAAGCAGACTCTGAACGGTGTCTTCAACTTCAACTTCAACTTCAACTTCAACGACGTTATGATTTGATGGTTTAAACGTTTCGACTCGGCCTAGAGTTGTTATCAAAACGGCGATATTGTTAGTGGGGGTTGTTTGTTCTGTTTAGCCTGGTTCCACTTACACGTTTTTGTGCAAGAAAGTATGTTCGCCCGGTACTGGAACTCTCTTCACGTTTTCATGATTTCTGTACTAGAGCTCTCTTATGACTTTCTTAGTAAGAATATTTTAGTTTGTGTAATACTGCAGTGCTAAACAGGCAGACAGGCACTACAGAAACATAACACTGCAGCATATAGATTATCGTAAAAATCCATGCAAATGAAAGAAAAATGATAATGGTAATGATAATGATAATGAATAATGAATGAATAAAAAAATGATAATGAAAAGTAGAATTTCAAATGTGCATCAACTTAGCAATGTTCCGTAGTCCTCAAAAATTCGGTGCTAAACATTCTTAGATTTTCGAGAAGCTGATACTTGTGAACCACTTTCTTATAAAAATGTGTGTAATTATTTGGATCATTCGTGCGTGTTTCCACAAGATTGCTGGGATAGCTGAAGTTGGCCACAGCGATCCAAACGATCATGGCGATTATAAGGAAAACCAGGCTTTTGTTAGGGGGTGAATGCACTTAAGTTTTTTGTTGTTGTATTATTTCTTAGTAGATTTAGAAGTGATCTTTTGTGCTTTATTGCTTGTGACTTAAGCAAGGATGAGGAGCTTTATCTGCACCTCAAGATGTAGCATGTTGATATTTAAATCAGTCAACGAAATAAAATCGAATTGAACACTGACACGACAGAACACGTAATATCTGTGGCTAACAAAATCATGCACTGTGCTGACGTCGCAGGAGAATATGCTAACTGGATGGAATCTGCCTCACTTCTACTTTCGGTTTGCAATGGCAGCCAATATGAGACAAGTCGGTTTTTGTTTCTTAGGCCGTGCTCTTATGGCATCTGAACACAGGGGTGGAACAGGGTCCTAATTCTCCCATTCTCTTAAAAATTAAACGATTTCTCCCTTCTCCCTCCCCCCTTTTCCCTTCTTTTGTTGAATTTGAGTCATTTTCCCATCCCCCTTCCCATTACCACCACCTTGGGAAATTGAGTGGACTATGATTTTGGGAGGTGGGTTAGTTATGGGTAGGATTTTGGGGTCATTTTTAAGTAACGAGAGATAATCACCTGAATGCTGCTGCGGGGCAGTTTGCTTAATTACTCGTTATACATAAACCCTTTTTGTATTCCACGTGCGTTTTTGTTTGTCATGTGTATGGATTATGGATGTGTGTGTGTGTGTGTGTGTGTGTGTGTGTGTGTGTTTGGGGGGGGGGTTTCTTAGGGTATTAGTTAAAAGGAATTTGTGATGGCTTGCTTTACCCTCCAGGGTATTGGCTTAACAGTTACAAATATCAGTATTAGCTTTGAGTATGAATTAAAAATCTCATATAGACGCAGGACAAAGGTTATATACTATCAATCCCATTACAACCTAATTTATATCACTGACGAGTCGCAATTAATAATTCAATGAGTGTGTTTTTGAACAACACCCATGAAAAGTAGATAATGTTGAACGTTTCTCTTTGTTATTTATTGAACACTGCTAGAAAACAGCCACCTTTCTGCCATTGCTATAAACGGTATGTTACAGACAAACACGCAGAACTTGCCTCTTTATTATTTGCTCTTTGATTTTCTCTGCATTTGATCCGTGCCATTTTCAATGCCGATCCTTGTTTGGGGGATGATTTTCTGTGGCCCAATAAAATTTGATGCTTCCTTTGTGTGACAGAAGTCTTTTCAGATTTGGGAGTTGTCATGTTTATTGCTGGGTACAGGTGTGGAAAACTTGTGAAGGGGTTACTAAATATTTGGCCTTGGTTTATTGGGCTGTCGAGTGCTTTTGCTAAGTTATGATGGGGGATCCAATTTTTTGAACAAATTCCCTACATAAATATGATTTCTATGTTAGTTGCAAAATGTCAACTTTCTCTTTTGTGTGTATGCAACATTTTATTTGAAATAGTTAGTAAATGCTTTCTTTATTTCTATTCCTTCACCGTTTTCACATCTAGGTTACGTTTTTGGTAGTCTCAAGCTCTTGATTCAAATCAGGATCAATGATTCAATTTTGCTCAAAGCTTCAATAACAAGAAGACCCTTCAAATATCTCAGTCTTCTGACATAGAGCTTTGGAACAATTTGTGCAAAGTTTTCCTCAATTTGATTTTTCTTTCATCACCACAATACCAAAAGCTCCTTTTCCCATCTATTACGGCAACCCCTTAGTAGGCCTGGTATCTTGCTAATTGTATCTTAGTCCCCTATCGTAAGAGTCAGCCCCTCGTTGGAAAACTCCAGGCACCACCTGTTGTATATAGCATTATTATGCAACAGCTAGACCCAATCCTTAGAAGTTCGTTATTGGGCTTGGAATGCTTGAGAGTAGATGGAAGATTACACGCTCTAACTTGTGGTATGTTTTCTTTGGATTCCATCATGTTTAAAACACAACACTACCTCCTGGTGGATGCTTATCAGGGGTAGTAATAGTATTGGGATATGAAATTTTTTCAGTACTTCAAATTGGGGTTCAAATTTTATTGAAATTAGTGAGAGGAGTAAGGAAACTCTTTCATTTGTCTCAAAAATTCTTCCACCACTCTACCCAGTACTTATAACGACAGCACCCTTATGTATAGACAAAGGTTAAGCTTGCTATTGTTATAGGGAGAAGGGAGCGCAAGGTTCATATAATATGGGAACCATGCTTTGATAAGCTAGTTTATTTTTCTGCACAAATACTGGAATGTCATAAATACAATAAATTGCCCATTTTTAGAGGAAAATTTGAATTCAAAATCAGGAACATAACAGGTTTTTTGCAGGTAATGCATATTAATTTGTAGATTGATCTCTTTTTGCAGTTGGGTACGTTCAGAGATTTGTATTACTTAATCGAGATGAGCACGGTTATGGCCTAACAGTGAGTGGGGACAACCCAGTTTACGTGCAGTCTATCAAAGAAAGTAAGTTGATTTTTTGAATTTATTTGCGATGGGTCTATGTGGTTTATAATATATTGGTATAGAATTCTGTGATATTGGTACTGAGAACCCTAGGAGATGCTACTGCACTCCAGAGCAGTGGTTTCAAAACTGGAGTCCGCGGTGCTTTGGGGGCACCACGAAGGCTCTCAGGGGGACCGCGGTGGATTTCTGGGGACCGCAAGAAGTTTCCATCGCTTGTTCGATTCGTTGCTTTATTCACCATTGTTGATATTTGCTTTATCGTGATCCATATCGTGATCCATAAACCCAGACAACCTGGAGGCGCAGTGTCATGGGCAGTGGGAACTCCGGGGGGAGGCAGGAACAGCAGCAATTATTGCTATTGTTGGTTGCTCTCTCGGCCGGAGTTTCTATTGTTCAGCATCAGGAGCCTCCGTCGCTGGTCTGGTGCCGGGTGTGAAACAGACTCCAGGATCTGTCAGTATCGTATAGTGTGTGTATCGTTCTGTGGGTGTGTATTTAGTTGAATTGTATGTCTTAATGTGTTGCCATGGGGTAGACATCGTCTTTTGCTCCCCATGGTATAGTTCCTTGTAGTATTGTATAGTAATTAGAGTATAGTAGAATGTAGCATTATATTGTAACTTTTTATATTGATATAAAAAAAATATTTGCTTTTTTGTTAAATTATTTTTATCAAAACATATGTCTATTCCTCAAAGGGACCCTGATTTGAAAAAGTTTGTTGTGTGGGACCTTGATGTAAAATACTTTGAAAGGTTTGGGAACCACTGTTCTGGAGGTATTTCCACCAAATTAGGATTTCGCAATTCGTCTGCGAGCGCATTGTTTCCTGCGCATGTGCGAACGTTTTGCAATATGCTAGCATTCTGGTGTGGACTAGGAACAATGAGTTCGCAGTTGAAATGCAAAAAAGTCCAGAACGAGGTTGTTTATTCCAATGGCTATTTGTCCGGGCACATGAACCAATGGTTAGGTGGGTGATGAAATTGCCTCGTTTCGACAGCTCATGCTGTTTGAACTGACATCACGTTGGTTGCATTTTGGTTCCCAGAAGTGCACATGCAGAATGTAGCTTTCTGATTACTTGGAAATACAATGCACCCATTTTCATTTCATACTGTAGTCTACTCTCCCCACCGGAGAAGTCGGTCTATTTTTTGTTTGTTATTCTCATAAAATTTACAAGCAAACAATTACAATACAAAAGCAAAGGGAGCATGGAAATGCATTGCAGCCCTAAAACTTGCACTTAGCATAGAGACACATGTGTTTCAAAATTGTTGCAAAGTATTAAGCTACAAAAGTAATTAGAGTGGTGTTGCCCGTAGTGCCCATAGAGTCCACAGAGAGAGTCTGTTTCACAGAGGTCTCCATTGTGAAGATGATATTATTTGATATTTTGAAGGTAATTTGTATGAATTGCACGATATCGCCTAAGCTGTAAACAGTGGGGTAGAAGCTGGTATTCGATATCAATAAATGAAATGTTTGTCCAAAAATTTTTAGAGTTGTTTCAAGTTTTCAACGATATTTTACAAAATTTCACGAGACATGCATAGTTCCTCGCGTCTGATGTGGAATTTCAATACTTCGTTATAGATTCACCTGCAAGCCGATCTAATGTACAAGTCGGTGATAAAATTATCAAGGTATGTAAATCGACCTATATTCCTACGAGCTGATGATATTTTCCGTAAAATTTAGAGGCTATTTATTGTCTTGTGAACATATAATAACACTCTTTATTCGTATTATCCGTGTAATATCGTGTTGGCCTGAGTTAGCTTGGTAGCTATTTAATTAGCCAACTTTAAATAAATAGGAAATAATTATATAAATAATATTGAATAGATTTCTTTATAGCTTACATGTTCAGGTACTATTGTTGCGGTTCGGTTTGTGCATGAGTCACGTTTTAGCAGAAGTTCAGGCAAATGTTTCTGATTAATGATTGCTAATGCAGTGTGCTCTTTATGAGACTAAATGGAGTTATCTTTTTGTAGCTTTTTAGAACTTCACAGTTTTCTGAACAAATTTTCTATTACCGGCAAGTGGTATCTATAGTAGATTTTGTTCACCCATAAACCTCGACTAGAAGGGGGACCATAGCTTAGGCATCTTGCATGGGATCGAGTCTTATCTCAGTTGCCGTTTGATTCCATTTGTATACATTTGGAGAAGACTCGAATAGTATTGTATTGAGAACTGTTTCAGAATAATTGTAATGGGAGGAGCCCTGAAATTTTGTTTTATCATTTAGATGGACACGGTTTTGGACTTGAAACTTGACATGAGCACTGAAAGCATTTATTTCAGGCCCATCTTATTTTCAGTGATAGAGTTTTACGATAGATTTAATTCGAATTTTGTATTTTGTAGGTGAACGGAACCTCGGTTGCAAATTCAAATCATGTGGAAGTAGTGAATCTTATAAAACGTAGGTATATCAATGTCTTTTTGGTATACTTGATGCTTAGCATACGTTTGATCGTTTTGTGCTATGACAATACCGATTACAGTCATAGGACCTTCTCCGGCTGCTGTCAGATGGGATTTAGGATGGTTTTAAAGATGACTGGGTTGTACTTGTTAATTTAGGCTTAAGTGTTATCTCTGGCTGTGTACCCGAGTATTTACCAGTCACTTAACTTCTCACCATATTTACTCGGTTATAAACCGCTACTTATAGGCAACTGTTTTTGGCAAGTTTTGCTGTAATTTTTAATCAAGGGTGGCTTGTAATGTATAAGTGCACAATCAGATCTCTTTCAGTTTTTGTGCCCTTCATTTCAGCTAAGTATTCCTTCCCCTGTTTTGGGAGTGTGTCTGACAATCAGGGGGTGGTTTGTATTTTATTATGAAGCCCTTTTGGCCGGGCTTATATTCGAGAGTGACTTATAAACAAGGGCGCCTTATAGTTGGAGAAATATGTTAGCAGTCTGTGATATAAGAATATAGAACTCCATCGATTGAAACCAGTACCTTAGAAGTCAGTGTCATGTGTTGAGACAACTGTTCAAGTTTGAACACCTGCTCTTCCTCATGGACATCTTCCAATGATTTCCATTCCTGACTTTTGGCTTATGATGGCAATAGGTGGTATTGTAGTTTGAGGAGTAAGATCAATTTATGGAGATAGCAGACACCTGTGAAGAATTATAAAAGGTACCCTGGAGGTGATTCTGACCCAAGCAGCTTTCCCGCGTTTTTTTTGCAAGGAAGCTGACCAGATCTATAGGGAGCTGAACTGGATTAAAGGGCCATAGATATCAAGTAGGAAGTTACGCCAGAAGTGTATCTCTTCAAGGGAGATAGGATTACACTCTAGTAAAGCCGCCATTTAACGATGAGATTTGTAATTTACCTTATCAAACTGTTTAAATTTACGACCAACATCTGCTAATAGAACCTCAGCAAATTACTGGGGTCATTGTTCCCTCCTCGCCCAAAACTGGCTAAAGGCCAGAGGCATGCATGTATTGTTTTCATGCTGTAGGATCTTGAGTTGGTTGAGAGGCCTAGTGCAGCTAAGCAAATGGTACTATTGGGATTCGAATTTAATGGAGAAAAGGAAAATGCTTAATGAAACTTGTAGATATGCAGAAGGATACCATATTTGCCAGATTGAGGATCTGCTGCCCAAAGTGTATTACCGTGTATTGATTTGAAATCTGTTAGGAGCATGAAGAGCATGACGCGACGTGAATGTCAAGGGGTAGAGGTTTTGATCTTGCTGATAAAAGACTGTAACATTTCGAATTGAGAGATTGAGACTAGGTAGAGAAGATTGGTGTGGCTAATTACTCGAAATATTTACACTGATGGTCACCTTGAATAGGTATTGTCGATATGGGCAATTGCTCACAAACGTGAACTGCCATATTAGCAATGCTGGAGAAGTTTCAACAACATTAAAATAGCATCAAAAAACTACTAGTGTGCTGTCCCCGTATTATATTTAAATGATATATCATAAACATCTGCCCGTTCTGTACATTTGCTGTGCTGTGTTCAACTGCTAATCCAGCATGTTAGGTTTTGACCAAATGCCTCCCTGTTGCTCTGAAATGTTATCTAGTTATGTTCACAATGAAGAATTATGCATATCCTCTCAAAAGCCCCATGAGAAAACGAGCGAATTGAAAGTACCCTAAGGATCACTGAAATCCGTGGGAATGATTGAATTAAATTTTTAATACCCTTTGAAGGATTGGTGCTTGAATGTCCTGTGTAAAATCCTACTCTTGCACAGACATGCTATAGCTAGTTAATATCTGTCAGATCAAGTATTCGTAATTGCAAAGGACCCTTGACTCCGCGCAGCTCTTAGGGAGATTTTCTTTATTCCCTTCCTTCTACGTTTCATATTCCTGACGTTCTCCTTGTTCTATTTCATCAAGAATTGTTAGAGCAAGCTTTAGCTGAGAACCGTAGAAGTCTATCAAATAATTGTTTCATTTGTTGGAATATGGAATGTTAGTAAGTTAGTAGAGTTGTAGAGTGTAAGCTGTATGTTTTTGAGCGACCAACTTCCAGTTTTTACTTGCTCCCCAATTGCCCAGGCCACTTCTTCTTTTGGCTGCTGAAGCTTTATGTCCCCCCCCCCCCCCAATGAACCGTTGTCTGCTCACTTTCCATTTCATTGATCCAAACGTCAAAATATGCTGTGTACTATTTGTAGATATGCTGTGGCAAAGTACTCGAGGTACAATGTCATGGGTGTCGAGTTCGATTCCTGCTCGGATTATTCATTTTTCATCGCACTTTCATGTGACAATATTATGTCGCAGGACACCTGCACAATGGCCTAATTGAAGTCTTTCTTTCATCCAATACTATATACATGTCAAGACTGGTAGAAGATCGCTAAGCTTTTCGCTGTTAATAGATTTTCTCATTATTACACATGCATGGATAACCCTTTTTTCTGTCACAGCAGCTTCACAATAAGTCGTAATCTTCTTTAAATTTTCCACAATACCTGTTGTTCAAATCTATTGAAACTCGATCTGTAACTTCAACACCAGTGTTGAAATGTTTTACACTTAGCGCACCTGTTTTAATACATCCCAATAATTTCGTTTTGTTTGCTTGTATTTCTTGTGGGTCCAATGCCTTTTTGTGCTATTCACAAGTTCATTACATGTCAGTGATGAGCTGCAAACTAAAAGAGTGAATTTTCATGGATCATTTTGTTTAACTTTCCTCATAACTTCTAATTTGACGTCTTTTTATTATTGTGTCCTACTTTGATTTAATGATCTCCCTCCATCCAAGGTACTCATTTCTACAATGATCATTTCAGTCTATCCGGTGTTTCATTAATCAGTCCAAATCATTTTCTTTAGCATCTATTTTAGCCAACTTCTTTTGTTATTCCAGATGTCATTCCAGGAAGCGTAATGTTATGTGAAGGTTAGGTTTAGAGTCTTGATGTAAACCTGCTTGTTTTCGAATTCCTTTTTCGAGGCTTCTACCAGCTCTAGGTCAACTTCTGGAATTTCCAAGCACTGGGTCCACTCCTGAAGTTATCTATTCCTCTACTTTTTAGTGACCTAAAGGATTGCTTCTCATAGTATTCTGTTTAGATATATGAATGCCATATAAGACGTCCTGTCTCTTAGAAGGTTTTCCTCTCCTTTTCATGTTTAAATTGCCCGTATGCGACGTTTAGTGTTCTTTTAGTTTTCAAATTTGTGCACAAGCAGAGAAATGCTCCTCAGCAGTTTCTTAGTAAAACTGTTTGAAACTGAATTGGACTCCTTTGGTTCATGATAGCATTTGCTTCGTCAGCTCTTTCTCTATCAGTTGAGAGTACACTGTACATATTTGAAGTAATTTTCAGCTCCAGTCTCAAACATTGATAAGTTGTGTTTGATCCATAACTAGACTTCACGAGGAGAGAGAAAATCTTTTATTGTTGTTGTTGTTGTTTTTTTGGATAAATATAGAGACGGACAGGCAACGAATTTCTCTTCTTCTGAACACTTTGATTATTACCATTATTCAACTTTCGTCATAACTTCCATTTTATTCCTTGTTTATTGTTCCGGTTACAAATGTTTAGCTTCCTCCCTTGTGGCACATACTTGTTCAGCTTTTCTTGTTGTTTTTAATTACAGCTTGCTTCCCATGAATACTTTGAAGGAAGGTATCGCGAACTTTATAAGTTTATTTGTACGTTAGCTTGCCTGATGTTTCAATATTTTCCCCAACCGAACGCCTCGCTGCAGTATTATATTCGATAGCTGCGGGATAGTCGTTTTGAAGTGACGCTCTTGTTTTCTTTTTCCACAAAAGAAATTCAAGTTTGTTCGTTCAGGGTGGTAAGTTGCATTTTGGATTGGAGAAGGAAAGGCGAATGGTTCTTATCGTTGCTTTGATCAAAGCATATTTTACGGCGGCGTGAGTGTCTTTCTTTTGGTACTTTACTGCTTTTCAAAGCTTATTTCATTTGTCCTTTGAATTCTATCCATCGAAGCTTATATTGAAGCAGGAGGAACTGACGAGAGTTAGCTACCTCTCTTTGCTTTGCTTATCAGCCCTTCCTCTACTTTTTGCATTTATAGTCTAATATCTGCTGGCACTGTGTGGAGATGCTTGTAACTGGCACTAACGATTCCTAGAATATAGATCATCACTTATTGTTGGTTGTTCTGCTAATAGCTCGTTTGCTTTGATGTTGACATTGACATAATGTTCATCTCAACTTTATGGAATAGTATGGAGAATAATCCGATCTGTTAGGGTTTGAGAGCCAGAAGGAGACCCCCTGGAATTCAACATAGTGTTGCTTGTCCTTCGGTAATATAACATTAACTTCAGAATGATTTGGCAGGGTGCATCAGTCAGGGTGGGGACAGTGCACCTTGCTTAGTAATGCACTGTCGGAGCTCAATATTTCGATCATGAGAATTTGGGAGAAGCACCTTGAGTTACCAGTGGTGCTTTACGTCATATACTGTACTGTTCCACTTTTTCACGGTATTTTCACGGTATTTTCCTTTTGATGGCGCTATTAGTAGTACTCATACGGCTGTTTCCTCGTTGGTTTTTCTGATCATTATCCACTGTAGATATGGCCAGTTTTTCGGAAACCTTGAAAGTGTTTTGGGAGTTCTTGGAATGTGTAGCCGATTATTTGAGTTTTCTTTATTAGCTTTTTTATCAAAATCCAATATGTTTCCAAAATCAGGGCCTAAATCTAGAATTGAATTTTAGTTTATTATGCTCTTTTAGCTTTGTTCTTTCGGGTAAAGTCTAATTCCTATCTTCAAGCTCATTCTTAGATTTAATTATGTTTTAGTTCTTATGTTGATTTAAAAAAATGATATGACCCCAATACTCTTCTATAAATACTTAGGCTCCTTTGAGGATCAGTCATGAAAAAATGTTTGGAACCTATGACGGAACGGTCGATTCCTAGAAAGCATATGTTAGGTGCTCTTTGGTGAGGAGTAGATCAAGAATCTACCATCGATGGAAATTCGCAGAGGTTGATCGTAAATCAGGAAATTTTGGTCATAGCAAATTTAATTTTTAATGCTAAAATTTTTATGGGTCTATTCGTGGGTTGTATATGCTAAGAACGGTTACTTAATTTCGTAAGTTCTATAGTTTGCTCAGTTTGATCGTCAAATTAGAGTGGAGGATAGTTTTCTTTAGCGCGCTGTTCTTTAAACTCCAAGTATTATTATTCGCAGGCAATAGGATGGGTATTTGTTATGCTTCCTTCTTCAGATATATTTCAGTGTTATACTTACTGCTCTAGTTTTCTGTCAGATCATTATGTCACCATTTTTTTTGGTGGAGGGAGGAAGTTTTGTTGGTTAGGGACGTTCATTACTTATGCCTCAGGTTGGGACTGAAGAGAAACGTTTATTCGTGTAATGTTTGTTTTTACCCAACTTTTTGCATTATAAAAATAATAGTTACCCAACCAATATAGGGCTATTTCTGGATAAGTTTCTGAATACATATTATTTACCCAACCTTTGAGACTTGAGAGACGCAAAATATAATATACCCAACCGTAATGCTCCCCGAAAAATCATTTACCCAGCCTATTTCTCTTCAGCCGCAACCTGAGGCATAAATAACGAGCGGTGCCTTAGTTTTGTTTCTAAGAAGTATGCTAATGCAGACAAACGAGGCTGATCTAAATGAGGCAGTGTATATGAAATAACGCTAGAATGAAACAGGGTTTTCCTTAAATGTCAATGAGACTATGAGGACTAGAACATTTAGTAATAACGGCGAAGATTAACGGAAGAGGAACCGATGGGGAGGAAAACGCACAAAAGATGTTGGAGAACCATAAGGAACTGACTAGGTGTTATTTATAACAAGGCCATCATCAGAGCTACAGGGGAGAGGTGGAGAGCTGTGGTGTCTCTAGCACACATAATAATGACGATGAATGTTTGGTTTGGGCACTTGTAATACGAGCATAGATATCTCTTGAACTGTTTTTTCAGACTTTCCACACTTTGAATGATAGGAAAGTTTACTTGCAGACGATCGATTGATTCCTTTTGCAGAACTTCAAGATACCTTGTTTCGTCAGATCAGCTGAGCAGTTATCTCGTGGAAATAGTAGGGTTATTCTTTTTGCAATAAGTACCATCTGGGGTGTAGGGGAGCATAAAATTTAGGGAGGGCTACAAGCTGTCTACCGGAATCACTGATCTGTTGCCCCCAATGAGTTGCCGCCTGGCCGTGTTGAGCTGCTGCTATTTTTGGGAAAAATTATTGCTTTTTTCTGAAGAAGTTGCAGAAACACGATAGACCTGGTTTTTTAAAGAAACTTTAGAACTGCACGCTTTCTCGCGGGTACACGTTTTTTATTTCATAAGAAACCTGGCTCAATGCCTAGTAGTAAAAGTTTCTTAATTTTTGACCACATTTTAGTTCTGAAACTTTCTTGAAAGTTTCTTAATCTAATTAAAATAATTGCAATGAAAGCGAAAACAAAACGTGTTTTCTCTAGTGTCCATAGGGTAGAGCGCGTAAAGCATATTGTATTGGAAACTTGTTAAATTTTTGTAGGAAACAAGGGTTTCTGGAACTGTGAAAGATTGCACTGAAAGATCTACAGTTTTTAACTCTTTCTTTGTGGTTCGAAAAGTTTTTTTAATTTTAGGGTGTCTAGTGCTAAGTTTCTTATAAATCGGTTTTCTTATCGTCTACTATATTTAAGAATAATCCTCGGTAAAATAGAATGTCTGAATGACAAATTCCTGCGCAAAACAACTGCGCATAAAATGTCTATAACTTCTCATTTTATGTAGAGCTGTACGTTAGAAACAGCCTGCCCTGGACTGGCATTATACCTCAGGTTATAGTTTTGCTTTGTGTGGATGCAGAGTTGTCCAGGTCGGGCAGGACTATTTAGCAGAGACAACGACTCTGGTCTTAATTTTTAAATCTCATTACAGACATTTCACCTTTGATTTCAGTTTACTTGAAAAACGTGCATACTTGGCTTGGGGAGGTAACAGGCAGCAGTAAACGTGTGAAAAAGTATGATAAATGTGCAATGTAGATAGGTTAAACATGAAATCACCAAAAGTTGCAATGGAGATAAATCACGAAAATTTGTATTTCAATTTAAACTTTACTGTCTTTACGATTAGGGACATAGGAACCAGGGACTTATTGCATTGGGGGCACGTGCCCCCCAATGTTTGCAAATTTTGCAAAAGTCTCCTTTAAAATGCGAAGAACATGCCTCATACTTGGAGACAGAACTATTGGCGAGGCCCTAGCAAAACCAGAGTTACTCTCTATTTGTTTTCAGTAAATCCAGTTTTTTTAACCCTCATTATCATACCTGTCCTTCTCTCTTTGCAATGAAAAGATAGATATGGCAAGCAATATTTGGTACACGTGAATGTGTCCATTATCATTCATGGTGGGGCGTAAGTGCCTTACCCTTCCACTTTCCAACAGCCTCCTTCGTCCCTGCCGGTCCGATAATAATCTCATTGCTGTGAAAGCTGAAGTGAGTGGGTCTGTTCCAAGCACTTCCGATCATTTCTGAAGTCAGCCCAGAATGTGATAATATCAGGTGATATAAACATGCCATTTTTTATATATTGTGTAGCAGCATGACCAAGGATCCAACACTGGAAACCTGCAGGGTAGATTTGTTTTCCTTTCAAGTGAACATTTGCTATGCATTGAAAATCCAGTGGATCATGTTCGTTGAAGTAGGTAAAACGTCTTGCTGATTTACAGCCTGCAGTCAGTGCCTCCCATTGGGGTCAAGAGAAACATTGCAACCTGTGCAAACCACGCAGAGTTATGCAGAGTATCGAGATTGTTTCCTACCTGCTTTTTGTGTACGTCATAAGATCGTAAAACCTCAGGCCTTCCGATATTGGGGTATTATGTTACTTTGGCAATGAAGATTATGGCCATGAGACTGCTGGTGTCTGAGCACAATATGATTTGGCCTTTGGTTCATATAGCACGGGGGTTGTTGTTGCATGATAGTTTATTTTGCAAGCACGTGGAATAAACTGCATAATCTCGATTCTCCATCGATGGTATGACATTTTTGCATATAGAAAGCTTGTAAAACAGACAAGTTAACAATGCGAGATCAGAGAGGGCATGGAGATCTGCTCCAAGCAAAGACATAAGTAGAAAAATTGCCTTTTGCGATCCCATCTAGCATTTTCAGTTATTTTTGTACACATTTTTGCTAGCATCGCCTTATCCAAATATACAGCCAGCCGTTTCCAACCAAAATCATGACCTGAAAGATTATTGTTAAGTGCAGGTTCCGTTCATACATATTTGCGATATTCTATTGAATATCAGTAGGTCTTTGAAAATGCTTTTGTTTA
The DNA here is from genome assembly GCA_964019165.1 of Mastigias papua. Taxonomy (NCBI): domain Eukaryota; kingdom Metazoa; phylum Cnidaria; class Scyphozoa; order Rhizostomeae; family Mastigiidae; genus Mastigias; species Mastigias papua. Next base: position 2,010,166 of record OZ025270.1, read on the forward strand.
CATCCAGAAAATTGCAAAGGAATCGAAAGCGTAAACACATCTCTTACGACCATTTCTTGCAAATGCAAGTGTAAGCGTCCATAATCGTTGTTTGCTTGCTAGAAAAGAACTAGAAGACGGAAGTAGAACAGCGAATAGAAATAAATTAATGAAGATGACGACTTTTGCAGCCACTAGCTTCGAATAGTGATAAGCAAGTAGATAAAGCTGCTTTGGATGCAAAGGTCAATCATGTCACGGGGGGTCACATTGTGCTTTTGATCAGTAATGGTATGAATTTTGCATTGCCACCAGTGAATTCAAATTAACCCCCTTCATGATATATTTTGCACGTTAACAGTTTCCATGTTAAGCAAAAGTCTTAATGTTTTGGTTACGTTTAGTTTACAGACCTATCATTCACTGCCTGGCTTTGAGTTTGCAGCTCTTTAAGTGTGTGGTGTAGGAGTTTCTGTAGCTCTCTGTACCCGGATTGGGTTGGATTTTCAATACATAAATTGAAATTTTGTTAATATTTCTGCCCAATTATAAAGTTAAATCCTAAGACAAGAAAAGAGATCACAAGTATACAGGGCCTTGATTTCAATACGATGAATCTAAACAGAGTTTTTTTTAAGGAACAGTTAGACCTTCACATTTTTCTCGTGGTTACTACGTTTAGGAATAGCCCTTGATTTTATATAAGCATAAACGACATGCACATGACGCGAAACCGCTGAAAGTATGCATGTTTTTGGTTGCCATACCTGCTGGAAATGACTATTAGACAACATTCTACTTTAACTAAAGTCCTTCTTAACAGATATACAATGTAATCTGCACAGATCTCTCTCTATAACTGCTAATTGCGCACAGAGCTGTGAGAACTGCATATTTTGTGTAGAACTGCACGTCAAAACCCTGGTTTTAAAGGAAATGAGTTTTTTTGTGAATTATACTTAAGGATAGGATGTATCGTCCAAAAGTCTGAAATACATAACATTATTTTGGACTAGAACTATTGAAGAAGTCTGTTACACCAGCTGGGAATTATTTTACGGTTTCATCAAATTTTATTTCTGGTTGTTGTGTAGCTTTTTTAACATCCAACTGCAACATGGCATCTTTCGACTACCCCCGTCTGTAGCACTTTCTAAATGTTTATGAGACAAAGATAGGTAAATAGGCCTTAGAACATTTGAGAGGCTTTACGCGGATCACCGTGTAATTTGCTTGTACATTCAATTTCAGGCGAAACCTTCGTTGCTTTAACTCTCTTTGGCAGACCTCCGCCCGAAAAGGGAAGCAGTCAAAGTCTTGGTAAGTGAAAATCTGAACGTCTTTCTTGTTCTCATCCAAGATTTAGTGTTCATCCATGGAAGACAGGGGCTTACAAGTATATGAAGTTTATTCAGTTTGTTCGCTGTGGAAGCAACAGAAGTTGATTAAATAAACATAATTTATTTCAGTACAGGAAATACAGCAGAACTTGATAGAAATAAGGTATGCTTTGGGGTTGCTTTCAAATGTAGTAGCGAGTGACGGCGATAATGGCGACGTAAAGTGATATACCGTATTTGATTTTCTCCTATGTTTTTAACAGTGCCAGTCAATGTCTTTTCCTCTTTTATTTGAGTTTTTTCCAAAATATTATAGATATTATGACGATTTGATAATTTCTAATGGACAGAACTTCTAGATTTAACTAAGGTTGGCGAGATGTGTTTGAACGTCTTATGGAGTGTCGTGGTTGATTGTGAACTGTAGGAAAATGGAGTCTATACTTCCTACTCCAGCAGCAAAGATTTCTTTTTTGCCCTACACGAGTTACCTGATAGATATTATGAGACTTGAAGCTGATTTCACTAACTTCTGTTAATTTTTGGTTATTTATGATTCCCCACATCATTCATGTTGTGATTCGTTGGACCAAGGGTGTTTCCAATTCGTCCCTTGGTAGGCTAGAAATAGCCCTGAGTCACTTAGCATGTCCCTTGACCTTTAAGAAAACAAATAGTGATTTTCCTTTAGCATTTCATTTTGACAGTTAGTAAGTCATTAAGCTGTCAGAGAACAATTTATCCTCTCACTACACACTTCCCCCGTTTGATTTACAGAATTTACTACTTGTTTACATAAATGGGTTTTGATTAGAAAAATAATTTGTGTGAAATCTGAGCACCTCATGGAAAATTAGTGTAGTAATAGATAGATAATCACATTTGCATGGTATCCTCAATTTGCTGTTACATTCCGTGAATTTGGTGTTTTGGTGTGTAGTCAGAGATCTTAGCTTTCTGTCCTTATGTTGAGAGTTTGGACAAGTTCATGTAGTTGGATTTTGTTTAGGCTTTTTCTGAAATGTTTACCAAGTGGTTTATACAAGTTGAATGAGACTTGATGTTTTATGATTTTTTTTGGATTCAACTAATTCCAGCTGTTAGTCCAGCCTGGTATACTTCCACTTTGTAATGTCATATCTAGTTCACTTTCATCTCATCCTACATAAATTATCAAATCCATAAGGGCAGGTATTGCTGGATATTTGGGCTCAATTGCAAAAGTCCTTTGTTGTTATTTTAATGTGTTCATTACTGTAAAGCCCCAAATGACCTATTTGGTGCTCCATTTTCCACAGTTGACTAGGTTTTTGGTGTAAGTTGGATATTGAAATTTACCTATTGCCAAGATCTGACAGTAAACCATGAAAAGAATCTGATACAAGCTAGCTTCTTGCCATAATGTTTATGGTTATCTGACATAGTTTCATAGTGTCTTCACATGTGATATCATTCAGGGCAGAGTACAGTTAATTGTAATGATGCAGAAGTGCAGGTGGATTTACACCATATGATAATAAGGTTTTAGGAAATACAATAATAGCCCATTTTTCAGTTTGTTCTCTTAGTTTTCTTCCAATGCCTTGTCTCCTTTTGTATTCATAATTCATTGAAAGTCTAAGACTATCTCAAAGTGTAGCTTTCTAATTGCCTTCATTCTCCCCTACAAAGCTAGTTTTATTTAAGTTTACTTTATTTGTTTACTTATCCCATTATACCTTGTTCACACTTATGCTGTTTGTTGCTGATGTATATGGATTGTGTGTTGATCACAATCAGTGTGTTGCCTTATGGGCCCTACTTTGATTGTATAGATTTCATAACATCACCTCAAGGCATACTGTTCTTCCTCTAAAGGAAGTCCAGGAATGCACCACCACAACAGAAATAACACTTGGTGATTTATTTGCTGCCTACAGTGAGAATTTTAAAGGATGAATGCCCAATTGGCTCACAGTGTTCTTAAAAAGTATACATATTTCTCAACAAAAAATCATATGTTCTTCTCTGTGTTAGCAGCACCATAAACCTCTTTCAAGAATGCACTCCATGTGGTGCAAGTATATGACATGGAAATGTAAATTCAGACTTTATTTAGAAGGGAAAATTTTTAGATCTGATGGATGTATATATATATATATATATATATATATATATATATATATATATATATATATATATATATATATATATATATATATATATATATATATATATATATATATATATATATATATATATATATATATATATATATATATATATACATATATATATATATATATATATATATATACATATATATATATATATATATATTTATATATATATATATATATATATATATATATATATATATATGCTCTGAACTCATCAGTTTGACCCCACTATATTTTACCTTGCTTTGATTGTTTTGCATTAAAGGATTACAAAAATATTTGAATAGAAGCAGAATCACACTGACACTTAGCGACATGTGAACTATCTAGACATTTAAGTAGCTATCATTCAGAGACAGATTGGATGTCTATTTAGGGTATAGGTTAGATATGTATGGCAGGGTTTACGGGCTTGTATAATGCATAATGTACTCAAAAATCATTCCTCTGTCCTGCATAGTAGTAAAGGTTAAAGGATAGCTTAGGATACATTTGTCTTTTATTCCACTTCAAAATATATTATATTCTGGAATAGACCTATCTAGAAAGGGAGTCCTGGGTGTAGAAAATGAAATGGGACCCTTTGGGCATTGCCTGATTGCCCAACTGACCATGTTGAGTGATCAGGCAATGCTCAAAAGGCCCCTTGATGTCATTCCCCATTTCCTTTATGCAAAATTACAGAGTTGGTGCTAGGTACAATGGCATGTAGAATGGCTTTTCATTTATGTCATTTGTCTATGGACCCTGGAGTCTCTAAGAACATTAAAATACCTAGAATTCTTCAGACAGAGTTGAGGAAATGGATTTGGTAGATATGCTCTATTGTGTATGTCCTAGTGGTCTCATTATGCCAGGATGGTTGAAAACTGGAATTTGACACTTTTTTGAGGTTTGAATAAAACCACAGTTATAATTAATTAAGTAGCTATGGATGGAGGGGATTTTCACCAGATGGTGCTTTTGAGATCTTTGTCATTCCTACATTGTTCCTCTGAAGTTGAGATTCAATTGTTGTGATAAGATCACTATTGTAAATCCTCAAATTAACCACCTGGAGGCTTATGTACTCTTTGTTTTTGGAGGGGCGACTATTCAAAGGAAAGTTTCTTGATAGGGTTGTATGAAAAGGGGGAACATGCCACATAAAAACTAATTTTTGAAACCCTTTTTATTCATAGCAGAAAAAGAACAATCTAAGTGCAGAGTTACCTTTCACACAAGATCCTCATCATCTTCTCTGATAGGGGATCATTTGAGGGGGTGGGGAGTAATTTTTCAAGGGACTACTTTCATGGTTTATGGTATTGTTGTGCAAATTAGAATATAAGTGAGAAGTTTGCAGTAAATTGTGAAGTACCAGGGTGCCTATTTTACTTATTTGTTCTTTTTTCATTGTTAGCAATTATGTTGGCTTTTGATTAGTTATTAATAGAAGTGTCACCTAGTTTAGACATTGAACAATGGGGGATTTTTCAATATGAAGTAATGGTCATTGGTGATATGTGCACATACCAATATCTATTATGTAAAATGACATTCAATGTTTAGTGGGTCATGGGGCTAACAATAGTGTGATATCAAAGAAGTTTATCTTGCAGATTTGAGAATTTCCAAAATGTTTCACTTTCCAAGTTACAGGAAGTAGAAATTAGTATGATTTGCATTCAGCAAAGGGACTGAAAATCTCTTTTAGTATAGCCTATGCTATTGTATTTTTGATGTTTATCATTGCTTGTACAATATGAAGGGTTCAGAGGTGATAGCTTTAGCCCAATAATTGATGATAGAGGCTCAATCAGACAATAAGCTCTAAGAGAAAGTAAGCATTTAGCTTTTCTTTTGATATGAATGGTTTCCTGTTATAGACCTTCCGAATATCTGAAAGATTTAGAGGGATTTGCAAATAAAGTTGACTTATATATAATTTATATTATACAGTTATTTTATTGTGCATTTCTTACTATGTTACAGGTGTACTGGAAAGGCAAAGACCATTATCATTGATAAATATAAATAAACATATCACTGTAAGTCTCTCTCTTACTTCATGTTTTTTTACCTAAAATTTAGTTGTTGTTGCCAACATTAATAGTATTTTAGTCATGTTTTGCCATTTCATTAATAGTCTTGACAGGTACTTGCACCATGCCTATTTTAGTAAGATGAATAATTGTACTCAGTTAATGTTACACAAATTTGAAGTTTCAGAAAATGGGAAGTGTTCCCATAGGCATAGTAGGTGAGGGCTGGTGGCTGTAGCCCCCTAGCTTGGCAGAAGCTTATATCATTTTGGCAATTCCTTCAGAAAAACACTAGTTTTTCCCAAAAATAGCTGCATCTCTATATTGCTAGACAGCAATTTACATGGCCAATAGATTAGTGATTCATGTAGCCAGTTTGTGACCCCCTAGATTTTAGCCCCTCCCCCTTTGCCAATGATTGTTCCTCTTCAGAAGCTGCAAAGATTCTGCTATCAACAGGTGGTTTGCATATAAATGTGATATGTATAATTGCATTTAGTTGAATGTCATGTAAATTTGAAATTTCAATAACTCATAGAGGAAAATGATGGCACATGGTCCTTTCCAGAATCTGTGAAGATTCTACTGTCAATTGTTGGTTAACAAAGGAAGGGAATGAAAAATATTTAGTATATTTGCATTACCGGCAGTGAAATTTGTTGCCAGTGTAAAATGTGTTGTAGATTGTGTACTCTTGAGTCCCAAATAAACATCCCCGCTTATCAATTTTTGAAAAAGTCTACCTAGGACATCCTTAAATTCTAGACCCCCTTTTAGCTATTATTTGTGTCTGCAGATTGATCAAGTATTAAATGCAATTTGAAAAATGGTGCTTTTTATTTTGTTTGCAGTTGAAATGAGTTGTTGTACTCATCCATAGCTATTGTACTTAGATCAGTTTTCCATCCACATTAGTTATTTCCTCCCTGTTTATTGGTTTCTTAGGAAATTTTCACCCCCCCTACTATTCCATCCCCCATCTATTTGGAACCTAAGAGTATCATCCAAGATATGTAGGTTAAGGAAATATATTTTAACTTAAAAATATGACAGAGCTTTACATTTATTTGTTTGGAACCTTGTTTTCCTGTATTTCACATTTCACCTTCATAGAGTAAGAAATAGGTAAATGAATGAATTAGAGTTCTTTTGTCTATTTTTAAGACCCTATTTGATGTTGGTACATGGTTTTAATAGTTTTTTGTTGCATTTTGTTAACAGGACTCTGATGAATTCAGGGTAGAGTCACTACAGAGGAATTTTGATCATGAGAAAATTTTTCTCCAGGTACATAGGTCTATCTTGTTGCAGCTATGGTTTTGAGAAGAAATTTGAAGTTCATAATTCATTGTTGAAGTTATGAATGTCATTCTTGTCTCAGGGTTCTTAGTCTGGAAAACCTGGGAAAGTCAGAGAATTTTTATCTGGTCAGAGAATTTTCCCACACTTTTATTGTTTGGCTCCTTCTTTGTCTAGATATGCAAAGTAATTTCCTTGGTCCATTGAATATTGCTGGGGAAAATGTGAAAAGTCAGAAAAACTTAGTGCAAAAAACCAGAAAAAGTCAGGGGATTATAGTGAAAGGAATCTTGGAAACCCTGCTATCCTTGTTCTTTGAACATTGCTCTTGAAACATATTTTATTAGGATAGTTGAATTGAATTTAATATCCTGAAGCTAGAACCTCATGCTGTTAGTAAGCTCTGAAGGAAGCAGCAGACGAGGTTTGTTTTTGGATTGTATTTGGGGAAGTAAATCAATGTATGTATAGGGACTGATGTTCACTCTGCTATAGATGAATTCATCATATGACTGATGTTTGCATTAGTCAATAAAAAATAGTGATCAATAAGACAAGACTCTAGCACTACAAATCTAGAAAATTTCTGATATTTTCAATAGTATTTCTGATCAAAATCTTTCATGTGATCACTTGTTTGAATGGTCGGTACTAAATAAGTCTCTACATTTCAGTGCTTATGAGTATAAAGTGAACTATACAAAAGGGTTGTGGCCTCAACAGAATGTGTTTATGATATATTTGAAAGTTATTTTCTGTTATGAACATCCTGTGCAATCTCCTTTTATCAAGTGAACTATACAAAAAGGGTTGTGGCCTCAACAGAATGTGTTTATGATATATTTGAATGTTATTTTCTGTTTTGAACATCCTGTGCAATCTCCTTTTATCAGAGTCTTTAACAGATATAATATATATATTTAGCTGTAAGAGCCTTGGAGGAGGTCCCTCTTGTATGTACCCTGACACTAGCTGTTTGCTTCATTTCCATCTTTGATTCTTAGGCCATGTTCTACCTTTTATCATAACCTTTGATATTACCTGGGCTTGAATCCAACACCCATAGTGCATTGAGTGTAGCTTGTATTTTTATATTTTATGGCAGATGAAACTATTTTGGTATTGACCAAAAATATTGTTCGGTTCTTAGGAATACTTTGGAGAATTCTGTAAAGCAGGTTTTGGAGATATTTGTCTTTTATTTTGATCTGCTTACTAATGGTCTGTTTCATTCCAACCTAGAAAGCAAAGGAACAATACACTCTAGATCCATCACCAGCTTCTCAAAAAGAGGTAACAGTGCTCTTTGGTATTTGCTCTATTAAATCAGTAGTGTTTCTTGTGTTTTTTTTGGACAAGGAGGAAAAATCTAGGAGAAATCTAGGAATTCCTTTGTTCTTCGTTTCTCCTGAGAATAACTGTGTCTTCTCTTTCTTTCTCTTTCCTTTTCCATCAGTATCTAATCTTTGTTTCTTCTTTCGTTTCTTCTGTCAGTTTCTTTCTGTCCTTTTCCTTCTTTTATTTCTCTTTTGTCTCTTCCCCTTCTCTCTATTTCCTTCTTTCTTTTTCCCTCTTCATTTTCATCATTCTCATTCGGTTTTGCATTTTGATGATAATAATTTGCTTTTACACTCTTAGCACATCAATCAGTTTCAAAAGGAGGTTTTGCCTCTGTCTGTAGTGTGTTAATACTGATCAACAAGAACAACATAGCATATAGTATCGAGACAATAGATTGGGCGAAAAATATGCCAGAAATGTTCATTTTGAAGTAGACTGAATTTATGTTTGTATTGATTTTGGCAATCTATAAGTGAAGTGAAGTAAAAGTGAAACAGATGCACGTTGGCTTGCTTTATCACAATCCAAGTTCCAATACTTGAGTATGGCAATCCTGTTTTTTACGTACACATTTCATTATAATTAAGTGATTTACAAGAAAGTAGTACTCGACTGCTCAAAAAGTTGAGAAAGTTCAGTACTGGATTTTTGAGACCTGAGACAGTTGATAAGTTGTTTACCTTTAAAATTCTAATATTTACACAAGACCATAATCACTTTTACTTGCTTTGCATACCTTATTGTGGTAACCCATGTATTAGAGTATCATTAGAGTGTTATGTTTGTGTGGTGCCTATCTGTCTGTGTAGCACCGTGGTGTCACGCCAACTAGGGGAATCTTATGAAAGTTTCAGTACTGAAATCATGAAAAAAAGGCTAAGAAAGTTTCAGTTCTAAGCGAAGAAAATTTTCTCATAAAAACATGTATATTTCAAAAAGTCTTTGCTGATGATGTTAATTGGCAACTAACCTTTTCAATAATACCTTACGGAATCAATGACGGTAATCCTTGCAACTAATCAAGCATAATCTTTGCAAAGCCCACGATGAACCATATATCACGTTCACCTTCCCCGCCACGTCGCATTGTGTCTTTAATTGAGTATATCCGTAAAACCGGAGCTGAGAGATTTGAAGCACGTTTTGAGGAGTATGTTTCAAATTAATTATATTCGTTGTCGTTCGGAGAAAGGGATTTGTGTTTCGTAATCTATTATAAATGTAGGGAGATTTATTTTAATCTAAAAAAGTCAGACTTTAAATCTATGCAGAGCATATCAATTGATCCTTCAGCGTATGTTTGTCTACCATGGGTAATCAGTGGTTTTATCCCTATTGAGCAAGGCCTGACATTTGTATGTGTTTATACACCTGTTATGTTTTACTATTCAGCTCGCAGACTCGCAGATAAGGGTACGTGCTCTCGAAGAACAGTTGAAAGCACTCAGCAGTGGAGCAGCAAAAACGGTAATAAATCTTTTGTCATTATACGAGAACAGTACGTTGTAAACATTTGCTTGATGTTCGAAGGCAATCGTCGCACGCGCGATTATTGATTTGTTGGACCTTCCCATCTTAACTAGAAAGTGCGATTTTTGCCGCATTGAAGAGCTATTTGTTACCGAAATTCTCACCCTCAACTTTCGATAAACAGTAAGTCTGCATAGCTTGCTGAAAAGTTACTGTAGCAGTTTGCTGTGTTTCCCATCATCAGTGTTCTCTGAATTTTTGCAGCTGGTTATTCCTCTAGACAGTAGAGGTAGTACATGGCTTGAAAATGGTTTATTAGAAGCTTCTAGGAGATTATTGTGCAGACTTAACGACTGGTTGGTTTTCCATTGTACTATGTGAATGAGCTGTTGGCCAGTATTTCACCTGAAAACTTTAATATCCCTTATGATGCCCGTAGAAATATGCTTTTAAGTGGTAGCCATATATTTTGCTGACTTAAGCACATGGGAGTACCTTGAATCTTTGTGTGCGTTGTCTCGCATCACTCACTCTATTGTCTTGTTGACATAGCTACCAATCTATTGATCTCGATTTAATTTCTGTTCTGCCTCTTAGCGGCTTAAACTTTATTTATAATAATTATCCTTAAAGAATCAACTGCAAGTGGCACCGGAGCCAGAACTGTTGAGATTCGCGCTGGAATTTCCTCAGTATTCATTTCCTGATGGGATATCTGTACCGTTTCCCTTGGCAACTATGAACCATCCTCCACTTCACTGCTTTGAAGGCAAACACCATGAGTTTGACTAGAATGGCCTAGTTGAGATCCGATTGGGAATGAAGCATTGGTGCCAGAGTATTGCTATCTTCTTCATCCCTCGTAGCGTTTGATATAAATAGGCCTCGGGATCAACTGATTTGCTCATCTTCTTGATTCTTGTGGCGAAGTAGTAACCTTGTTTTGGCTTTAGGTATTCCAGCTAACGTAAGACTCCAATGGATTGTTTGACATTATTCGTTTGTCGAGCTGAAAAATCATTGCATTAAATTCAGACAGCCTTGTCTGAGTTGATAGCATCCCGTTGACATTCATCTTCCTGTTTGTCAATGCCATATCTATTAGTTTATAGTTATCTGATTTGAGGAAAATTGGATTCCTTACCAGACTTCTGGTAGAGGCATTATCTAATAACACGTTTGTATCTCCGCTGCTTTTTTCTCCTGGTAATGGTTTTGTAGTGTCTAGTATTAAATCCAATTTCCCGTTCTAATAAGGGCTCTCTATATATGCCACCTTCTGGTAAGATTTGTGTTTCTTTGGAGACTTCACAGCATACCTGTTTCTTGAGGCCACCAGTTAGTATTCTTCAGGTTTCTGGTGTGTCAATTGAACAATTTCTTGTAGTGGACATACCTGATGGTGTCATAATTGGGCTGCTCATTAAATTAGGAAGTTAACCTTTTGTGTGTCCTCAGAGTTAATCGGTTTTGTTAATTCTTTTCTTTGTATCTCTGTAGTAAAATGTGCTTACTTCTGATAGAAAAGCATCTCTTTACCCTGTAATTTATTATCAATGACCTAGTGACATACCTTTTGTGCTTTGAGTCTTGTTTCTGAAACACTCAGAAGCCGTTCAAGGAAAACCTCATTTTGACTTTAGTACTTTGGATCCTTTTTTCTTAGCTTTATGGTTCTTAGTACTAAGTTCGAGGTCATTTGCTATAATTTATTTGTGTACACCATTCTTGTGTGTGTGTTTGTTTGTGTGTGTATGTCTGTGTGTGCGCGCGCGTGTGTGCGTGCGTGCGTGCGTGCGTGCGTGTGTTTGTGTGTGTGTGTGTGTGTGTGTGTGTGTGTGTGTGTGTGTGTGTGTGTGTGTATATATATATATATATTTATTTATGTCATATATATTTGCTATATATGTTTATATAGCACTAAATACTCATCGTAGTCTGGAGCGCATGTTACACCCCACAACTCTTTAGCCCTAGCAAATGGAAAGCAAACATGCAACTCATGTCTTTTCACTGAATAGTACGCAGAGTAGATTAATTTCTCAATCTTAGTCCATCTGTGTACTAACACAAATGGGTTGGAAATGGACGCTGCGTTAACCATTATTGATTTATAGCGAACTTGAATGGTTAAACGTATTCAAACATCTATAAACTGACCCGTGGTCTCTTCTAGGGTGGTTGGCGAACGAAGCCTGCGCCGGGTCTAAGTAACAACACTCCAAGAAAACCACATCAACAGCATCAAAGATCTCAATCAGTTGCTGGTACAAGATCTTCTCCTGCATTTAAACCACTCTCCATCACACCAGACGTAGCCTCAGACAGTAATCCAGATCAAGTAAAACCCACACCAGTAGCTTCTGAAGGCCCAGTTAATGATAGTAATCAGTTGCCATTAAAACGGCAGTTGCCTGTGAACGACACAGCCAATAATAATTCGAGCCAAGATTCAACTGGAATAGACTCTGGTTTCAATTCTGAAGATTCTCTTTGGAGACAAATTTCTGAAACACAGGTATTTTTTGCTGTTAGGCATTTTCTATGCTTCAATCTGGATCCATTTTCATCCTTTTTTGATCAGAATCATTCTTAGTAGCATTGATTGAAAACTGCATGAAGTGAAATAAGTTCATTCTCACATGTTTTTTAAAAAAGGAACCTGACTCGAGACCAAGCTTTGAAAGTTGCACATTCGTGGACCTCTTTTGATTGCATTGTAGTACTGACAGCCCCTTAGTATACGTGTTTTTATAAGAAAAGTTTTTTTGGCCAGGTGTTGAAACTTTCATAGCTTTTCCATGATCACAGTACCAAAACCTTCCTAAGACCTTATGAGCAGGAATGTTTGAGCTTGGGTAACAATGAAATGTTACACATAAATACAAGCTGTACACAGCCATAAGACTGAAATACATAGATTAACACACCAAGTCTATGCAAATTAACTAAGAGAGATAGTAGATGAAAATTGGATTTTTTTAGGTACTTGAACTTATGGAGTTTCTCAGGTCTCGACAATCTAGCACTGTACTTTCGTACCTTTTGAGGAGTTTAATA